>WBND01001916.1:18229-29391 GCA_013398595.1 Tychaedon coryphoeus
CGAACAATTACTTGGCATTCTTCCCATCCCTGGCCAGCGCCTTTAAACTGCAGTTTGAGGGTCTTCTTAGGCCTCAGGCAAGGGTCATTGGGCAGAACAAACGAGAGGCTTTCGGACGGACTCTCACACCCTCCCTGCCTGTTTCCACCTGAGACCAGTGCGGCCACTGCCGCCCTCACCCCTCCGTCTCCCGCCTGCTTTTCCCCGCAGTTGTCGGGCTTTGCCCTGCCTGCACCACCGGGACCGAGTGCAGAGAGAGTGTGCCTGCAGCTATAAACTGGAACCGAGTTATCTGTTGTGTTTTGTTAGTAATTTCAATAACTGCTGTTGTTTTCTACCTGTGCAGTTAGATATATTAGTAAAAGAGCTGTTACTTCTACCCCTTATCTCTGTCTTAGAGTCCTTTATTTCAAACAATTATAATACTTGGAGGGAGTGAAATTAAACTCTCTGTTTCTAAAAGGAGCTTCTGCCGTTTATTGGCAGACACCTGTCCTTCAAACCAGGACAACTTAGCGCATAAAAAGGCAGGCACATCAGCCTTTTGCTGCTGTAGATTCTGCTTATTCTTGCCCTTATTCTTCCCCTGTTTCTGCTGTCCACCCCCCGACATCTTCTGATGGTGCCATATGGCAGCAGTTAAAGTAGCGATCTCATGATCTATAGTATCTACATTAGCACATGCTTGAACCATGTCAGTCAATGAGGGGGCTCCTAGCAGAGCCTGTATAATTTTCATTTAATCAATATTAGCATTATCTCTGGCCAGCTGTTTACATAACAGCTGCCTTAGAGCATCATCCTCAACCTGCTTTTCCAAACCTGCTGCCACTTTCTCAACAAATTGTAAGAATGGCTGTCTAGGACCCTGAATGATTTTCACATATTTTGGCTTAAGAGCCGCAGCCTCTATTGTTTTTAAAATTGCTGCAAACCGTATTTTTTGGCATCGTTCAAGGATCAGAGGATCCCAGGCAGCCTGAAGATCAGGGCTAGAAAAGCAATGCTGACACAGCAAAGCATCGCAGTCCACAGCATACCTGGGATCTTCCTGTGGTCGCATCATATTTTCTGGGGCTGCCCTCTCAGACATGTGCCTCCAACTGTCTTCAAACACTCTAAATTCAACAGGCTGAAACAGCCCTTGGGCTATATGTCTGACATAATACGATGCCAGCAGATCTGTATTAAATACTAATAATTTGCAGAACTTGTGTAGAGCCAAGCCCAAATTGGGTGTAAGAGTCAGTCGGAAGTTTCTCTGATCTGCCTCATGACCATCATCAGACACTGAGACCCAGGACCCCACCACTTGCTCTGGACCTGAGTTCTGGCCTGGCCGAGGTGGATGCTTGCCAAGGGACTGTTTGTAGGTGTACCTGGTACTTGCCACGGTATGCTGCTCTCGGGCAGGGTACTGGCTGTAGCGTCCTGTTCCACCTGTTTCTTGGAGCAATGATCTCCACATGCAATAGTCCATAAATCTTCCCACCTTTTGGTCAGAGGCCACTCGCTTTGGAAAAGGACTATAAAAAGGTGACTTTCTTAAAGAGACTTTGAGATCTTTTTCTCCCCAACGGATTGAAGACGAGTCTATTATTGGACGATCACGAGGATGCGTCCAGTCTGTTGGTAGCTATATCCCCATCTTTTCTCTCTCTCCCTCTCTCTGTCCCCTTTTACCTCTCTCTCTATCACAAAACTGAATTGTTACACTCAATAAACTGCATTACTGCTTTCTGCTGAACAAAACCTGAGTCTCTTGCTTTTGTTTTTTGCAGTCTGGGGTCGAACGAACCATCACGACTTCCGCTTGGGTTGAGCGGATGGTGACACCGTGCAACCTTGTCCTGCAAATCTTGAACAACACCCCAGGCTATGGTGTCATGCCTATCCAGCTGTCCCGTATTGGGAACAGCCTTAAAGACAGGAAAGGCTTGAGCCCCCCCGGTCCCCTGGGCATCTGCACCACAGTCCTGTGGCAGGTTTCCCTCAGGGACTGGGCTGAGCTCAGTAGCGTCCACCTGGACACTCTCCTCCACCCGAAGGACACCCTCTTTCGGCATCCCCATCCGTTTCCGCAAATCCCAATCACCCTGCTGCAATGCCCGCATTTAAACTGCTTCCTAAAAACTGCGGTGATTCTTCGGTCTCACTGTCACCAAACACGGAGGAAGCGTCCACACACTGCTCTGGGGAGAAGCCATGGGGTCACTGCAGCGCCTGCTTTCCGAAGCAAAACCACGCCTTAGGTGGGGAGGCTGCTGTCCATCAGCATCAGCGGTACAGGGTCGAAGCAATGAAGGTGGCCCTTGCCCAACGGGAGATGACAGAGCAGCCGTAGGCATCGTGAAAAGGGCTCACTCGCAGACACAGGAGCAGCAGCACCGTCCGTTGTCAGTGAGTCAGGACATGGCCCTGGAAACTGCGAAGGATCCGGCGGCGTCCTTGGTGGACTGGAGGGGGAAATCAGCGCTTCTGGGTGGGTGAGACACGACGCCGAGGGCTGCGTAGAAGGTGGCACTGCAGAAGGCGGCACCGTCCCCCCCGCAGCTGAGGAGGGATCCCGTTGCTCCACCTTAACAGACGAGCCAGACTCTGACATAAGCGATGAGGGGACGGGCGGCACCGCCTCCACCCCTGCAGTCGGCGATGTCTGTTGTCCCACCCCTTCGGGCGGGCCCGCAGGTGACGAGGGACCCACCCTCACGGCTGAGCCACCCCACAACCCACGGCTGCCATGGCCCGGCCGCCGCAGGCGCGGGTCTCATCACCATAGGCTGCCGCGTGTGGGCGGCTGCAAAAGGCGTCAACGCGGCATGCAGAGCTGCCTTGGTTTGCTCTGCCATGGTGGCTACTATCCGCGCAGCAATATCGATAGGAAAAGGCAGTGTTTGTGCTGCCTCCGCAGGCAGTGGGGGGGCGGTGAGTGTGATAACGTCAGGGGGTAGCTGTCTCTGTGCGAACTGTCCTGGCCCCGGCGCCTGGGGGATGGGCGCTGCAGGACCCTGCGGCTATTTGCAGCTGTAATTTGGCACTCCAATGCCGCCGGCGAAGGATACACTGACTGAACAAAGTATTTTGGAGAAGGATAAACAGGCGGTGCGTAATCTTTGGGTGATGGGTATCTCGCACGGGGAGGCTCTGGGCGGGGAGTCTCTGGGCTCGGCAGATTCTCGGAAGAGGTTACAGAGTGAGAGATTGCCTCAGATTCCTGTGCATTCCGGGACTGACAGGCAGAGCACCTCTCACGCTGTTCGGAGGGCTGATCCATCTCACTTCCCTCCTCATCCTCCTCATCGTCTTCCACCATGCTTTGATTAATAACTCCCCAGGTAGTTATTAGAGGGGAAACTGAAACATCCTCGGCCAGTAGGGCATCTCATAAATGGTCTCCCAGATTTCCCCATGCTGTCGGAGAAAAAGCCACTTCTGGATCATCAGAAAATCCACACTCCTTGACCCAAGCCAACAAGGCAACTAAATCCTTGTCTGGGACCGGGCTGTCCAAGCCTTCCAAAACACCCCACCAAATTGAAAGTATGGTTTCCTCTTGCTTGGTTAAATGACTCCCCATCATTACAGTTTCCTGCCTAGCTGCTAAGCCGGGGGGGGGAAACAGTACCTCTCTCTGATGAGGGAGAAGACAATTTGACGTGTCTCGTGGCTTTCCAGATGGTTCTCAGCTCCGCTGTCCGGGTTCCCGGCACGCCCATGAGACCACGCGGCTCCCGAGTCCGCGCAGCTCCGCGCCGCTCAGCTCCGTGGACAAGTCCCAGTCAAGCGCAATCTCGGTGCAACCTCCAGATGTCGCTATCGGGCTAGGAGCAATGAATAATAGCAACACGATGTCTTCTTTTTGGGGCAAAGAAGGCACTTTATTACAGAACATCAACCTATTTCTATAGTTTGGATCGAAGGGAAAGAGCAGGACAGTAGATCATTGGGCAACAGGAGAAACACCCTATGTCACGTCCCTCACGTACTGTTCCATGAACAGCACCAGGCGCTTAATCTATGTTATTAAATTCTTTCTCCTCATTTATCTCTGAGAAAACTTCCATCCTGGGAAAAGGATCCAAGCCGGAGTTGAGAAAGCTCAGAGCCTGGGAAAAAATCCAAGTGGAATTTTTCCTGGGCCTCTAACAGTATCCACAGGGGTTGGTCTCTTCTCCCAGGCAACCACTGACAGAATGAGGTGACAGTCTTAAGCTGTGCCAGAGGAAGTTTAGGTTAGACACCAGGAAAAAAATTCTTCACTGAGTGATTGGGCACTGGAATCGTCTGCCCAGGGAGGTGGTGGAGTCACTGCCTCTGGACGTGTGTCCTGGGTTGATGTTATGATGTTATGACTAGTTGTTATCACTAGCTCCTTCCCCTGCCCCCGCCCCCATGGAGCTGCCGGCCGCCGTGGCAGCCCCTCCCCTGAGCTGCTGGGCTTTGCTGCTTGGCTTTGCGGCTCGGCTTGCTGCTGGCTTGCTTTGCTTGCCCCCCGGCTTTTTGCTCTGGCTAGCTAGGCTTGCTTGCTTACCCCACCCCCCGCTTGCTACCCCTGGCTGCTGCTGCTACTACCCCAGCTGCCCCTCTTTCTCTCCCCTCTTCTCCTCATCCCGAAGATTTGCACCGGCTCCACAGGGGACGGATCTGAACCTCAGAGACTGCCTCTGGAAGTCTGCCAAAGAAGCTCCTGCCCTTCTCAGCAAAAAGGTCTTCAGAGTTCATCTTTCCCTCGGTGAAATTTTTTCTTTTGTCATCTGGGTCGTTGCTGGGAAGTGTTTCTTTTGTGTTTTGTTAATAAATAAGTTTTTTCCACTTTCCCCTGAGAAGAATTCTTTCCGAGTTCAGTGAAGGAAGGAATTGTGGGGGAGGGGGGAACTCCTTTGGAAGCCTCTCCCCAAATTTGTCCTAAACTCGGACAACGTGTTTAAAAAAAGACTGGACATGGCACTTGGTGCCATGATTTAGTTGATGAGAAGGTGTTCAGTGTTAGGTTGGACTTGATCACATGAAAGGTCTTTTCCAACCTAGTTAATTCTGTGATTCTGTGTGATCTTAATGCTTAAAACAACAATTCAACTTTAATTATAATTTTTCAGTTGAGATTAATCTATTACTATAAAAATTATTGAAAATAACTATATTTTGAGTATCTTGAGATCTGCTTTTTATACCTGTATACTGGAGTAAGCATGCTTGCATGTGTAAAATCTATGGCAATAAATTTATCCCACATTCTTCAGAGTTGCTCTAAGACTGAAAACCAGGAAGGTTCTTTTACCTATTGCAGATTATTTCAGAGTGAGGACTCAAGAAACCAGTTAAATACCTCCATCAGGTGCAGAGGTGAATTTCTTAGTGAAAAAAGTATACAGTACTTTGCTTTCCCTTTGCAAAGCAGCAGCAATCACTTTTCCATCACTGATGTGCAAAATTATACCGATGATCATTAAATACATTTATTAGCTTCCAAATTCTCTGAATTGTGCCTAGAATCAGGCTTGATGGGGTCTCTGTTTTGTTTTTACAGATAATAATCTACAACCAGATAACCTTCAAAATCTTAGTTCTCTGATTTCTGGAAAATTAATATCAAGATAACCCCCAGTATCAATACAGGCTGGGGGATGAACAGATCAAGAGCAGCCCTGCTGAGAAGGACTTGAGGGTGCTGCTGGAGGAGAGGCTGGACATGAGCTGGCAATGTGTGCTGGCAGCCCAAAAGCCCAGAAAGCCAATTGTATCCTGGGCTGCATCAAAAGCAGCATGTCCAGAAGGTAGAGGGAGGTGATTCTGCCCCTCTACTCTGGTCTAGTAAGACCCCACCTGGAGTACTGCATTCAGCTCAGGTGTCCCCAGCACAGAAAGGACATCAACCTGTTGGAGTGAGTCCAGAGGAGGCCACCAAGGTGGTTAGATAGATGGAACACCTCTCCTATGAGGAAAGGCTGAGAGTATTTGGTTTGTTCAGCCTGGACAGAGAGAAGATTTTCGGGTAACCTAATTGGAGCCTTGCAGTACCTACAAAAAAAAAAAAAAAAGCAGATAAACTATTTGCAAGAGCATGTAGTGATGTGACAGGACAAGGGAAAATGGCTTCACACTGAAAGAGGGTAGATTTAGATTTGATGTTAGGAAGAAATCCTTTACTATGAGGGTGGTGAGGCACTGGAACAGGTTACTCAGAGAAGCTGTGGCTGCCCCATCCCTGGAAGTGTTCACGGCCAGGTTGGATGGGATTCTGAGCAACCTGAGCTAGTGGAAGGTATCTCTGTCCATAGAAGGGGAGTTGGAACAAAATGATCTTTAAGGTGCCTTCCAACCCAGGCCATTCTATGATTCTATGAAAAGAAGAGAAATTATTTGTTCATGGACTTGCTTTCTAAATACTTCATTAGCCACACTACTTCACATGGATGTGAAGGATATAAGATGACCCTTCCATAAGTTTTTTAATGTAATAAACATAATTTATTAAATGTGTACTTTGCACTGAGCACAATAGAGGTTCACTTCTGAGGAAATAAGAATGAACAAGAAGCTGTGAACAACAGTATAGGGAATGAGCAGAAGACAGAAGTAATAGCAGAGGATGTAGGAATGTCTTTATGGAAATGTCCATGAATACAGGAGCAATTGTGGTAGGCTTTGGAAGGAAATTTGTAACTTGATGATTGCACTAGAAAAGTCTCAGTGTAAGCAATCTTTGCAATGTCCAACTGTCCTATCACACTGAATATTGAATTTAACAACTCCTAGCAGTTTTGCAGCATTATTAGACAATGCTAAATGTGAGTTTGTGAGGAGTAATAAGGATGTGAAACAAGTATCTCATGAATCCATCTCTGCATTTACCACATGCCATGAAGGTCAAGTTTTTTACTTAGTTTATGTCTGTGAATTTGGTTGTGAATTTATAATTTAAATTTAGGTAATAATTGCAGTAGTTAGGCAAATTATTTTTTTAAAGCTTTAATAATTTTAACTAAAGTGCCCTCTTTTGTTTGCATATTTCTGAATGTGCCTCTAATAGTTTTACTTTTCTCTTCTTTTGTCCTATACTAGAATTTCGTGAAGAAATTGGAACAATCTTTTACGTGTGTCTGCTGTTAGGAGCTGGTTTACCAGCCAGTGACAACAGAGTGCCTCCACAACATCTGTAAAGTAAGAATAATCCCTGTATTGCTCTGGAGTGTGTTCTTGGCCTTGAGACATGGATCACCAAAACCAACATATATTTTAGGAAGATAATACTTATTGCCTAGCAGTCAGAGCAAGAAATGGAACATGCTTGCTTCCAGTTGTGTGGCTGCTATATAATCAATCTTCATTTTATGGGAAAAAAAGTGGAAATGTATTTAGTATAATTTCTTATAGACATGATGCATCAAGTTTATCACTCTATTGTAATTAGTGGAGCTACGCTTGCGATTTGTTTGTTCCAGAGCTAGATGTTGGTACAATAATATTAATTTTATGTAGCTAAGAAATCAGAATTGAGCAAGACTGCTCCTTCAAAGAGCTATTTGTTAGATAAAGTATTATGAGGGGGTTTATATACTGAGTGGACAAAAAAACCCATGAAGAATGTTTAATGGCAACAACTTGAAAGCATAGAAGCTGAAGCTATCAATGACATTATAAAGTAACATACAATTGCTGTTTTAAGGTATAGACTGACAGACAGTGTTGCTGTTAGGGCAAAAATTGGCTCACATAAAATTTTCATATTTAACTTATATGCTTGGACTGACTGCAGTTTGGAAAGAGGAGCATAAAAAGAAGCAAACATTCATAACCATATTTTAGATACTGTAGTCTGAAACCTATTTCATTCTACTCATGAGGCTTAAACACTGAGCCTTGTCAGAGACGAAGTAGCTATGGATTGGTAGATAAAATTCTATACATCTGTATGTTCAGCTACATCTTGAAATGAAACTGTAGAATACTTACAGCACTCTAACAGAAATGCTAGAAAGAAACTTTGGATAGATTCACAGAAACACATTAGAGAAAATGGAGTATCTCAGTAGTAACACTTTAAATTCCTAATAGACTCAAGGCTTTGCCTCCTAATCAAAAGAAGACTTATTTGGTTAAGTTCTTTGTGATGAGTTGACCCCAGCCAGCAAATAAACACCCACCAGCTGCTCACTCAATCCTCTCCACAGTGAGAAAAATTCACGGGTAGAGATAAAAGACAGTTTAATAAGTGAAGAGGGAAAAAAAAAAAAAAGGAAAAAAAAGTGTGATGCAAAGGCATTTTCTCACCACCTCTCACAAGTAGACCAATGCCCAGCCAGTCTCCAAGCAATGACTACTTTGGAAAGACCACCCTCCAGCACAACAGTATGGAATATCCATTTGGTCAGTTGGTGTCAGTTGTCCCAGTTGTGTTCCCTCCCAACCTCTTGCTCAACCCCAGCCTACTCACTGGGGAGGCAGAATAAGAAAGTGAGAAGGTTTTGACACTGTGCAATCACTGTTCAGCAATAGCTAAAACACTGGAGCATTATCAACACTGTTTTAGTCACAAATCTAAAACACAGACCCATACCGGCTGCTATGAAGAAAATTACCTCCATCCCAGCCAAACCAAATACATTATTTCAGTTGTAAAAGCACAAATCTGGCAAGAGAACTCAGTAAGTAAGAACTTGCTGTTTCTGGAATTGTGGGAAACTGCATCTTTGGTTCCTAGTAACTACTTAATTTTTGCTAGCTAAATTTTTGATGTAAAGCAAAAGCTGTAACACTTAGTTCTTTGTCTTTGTATGCCTCAGAGCTGTTTACAGCACTCTTTCCGAGCTGAAGTTTTTACCTGTCCTGCCTGCCATTATTACCTCGGAAAGAGCTACGCCATGGTTCCTAACAAGATATTGCAGACACTACTTGACCAATTCTTCCCTGGTCACAGTAAAGGATTGTGTTGGGGTGGCCAGAAATGTGTATTCTATCACCATCTATTAAAACCGGGTGGGATAGTGATTCCTTATCTCCGTGGCACACATTATCTACTAATGAGCCATCTTTGAGACAAGATGGGGCAATCACCTTTATCTTTTACATAACCCATCCTCCCTCCAGGAAGATACCATCTGCTGCTGGCCCATTAAGTCCCATTGTATGACTGATAAAATTACATCATCCCATTGAGAGATGCTCCAGCCAGGGGGAGGAACCAAGCCTCTCCTACCTAGATAAAAACGGAGCTGTTGGACAGCAAGATACCTTCTTTCCACTGGATTCCAGAGGAGAAGCCGGACCTTTTCTACATAATCCCTGGACTTTTGGAGGAAGGCTGCACCCTTCTACAGGAGCACTGCTTCAGTTGCACCACACCTGCCACTGCAGGGGTACTGTAGCCACCATTTTGATCGGACTGCTACCAACACCTTGACTGACGGGGTGTCAGGTTGTATTCTGACTCTTTCAGGGTTGGGATTGTTATTGTATTACTGTATTTCTATTTTAATCTTCCCAGTAAATAACTGTTATTCCTAATTCCCATATCTTTGCCTGAGAGCCCCTTAATTTCAAATTTATAATAATTTGGAGGGAGGGGGGTTACATTCTCCATTTCAAAGAGAAGCTTCTGCCTTTTTTGGCAGATAACTGTCCTTAAAACCAGGACAGTAATGAAGAATTGCAACTTCAAAACCTTTACCATGAAGGACACAAAAGTAGAGTAGCCAAAATGTCTCTATTAATACAAACCTCATTCTCATCATTGCAAAGGAAACCCCCAGGCATTCATGTGCCTGTATACCATAAAGTTCTAGCAGTTATTCTTTGGAAGATGTAAAATTGTAGAGTCACTTCTCCATTCTAAATATTATTTCAGTACATATTTCCTGATTTGCAGGACTACTACTTTATATAGTGACTAAATAACTCAGCTGCAAAGGAACTCACTTGATTGAACTCAAGTATCTACATAGAGATGCCAGAAAAACTTGTGTTCCTTTCAAATACACTACATTGGTGTCTTCATCTTAAAGTTAACACATTTAAAGTTTATCCTAACAACTATATGGACAATCTCAGAAGCCATTTTTTTATATCAACTGATGGATGGGAACAGATGGGAAGATGTGCATCTGGAATATAGTTTGCATCCTGTTGTGTGCAGGCAGGGGGACTTAGAGAGGCAGCAGGATGCGCCTAGATCTGGATTTAAAAGGCCTGAAAACAAATGGCTTAATAAAATAGCTGTTGTAATAAGATAGAATAAAAAGAGAAATATAGACAGTGAGTAAATCCTATATGCCTTCAGATGCTGGGAACCACATTTCATGCAGCATTAGCTTAAACCTGGATGGATTTTCCCACAGCACGCTGGGCAAATCCAGTCCATGGAGAAGTTCTTCCTTTTTGGTCATAAAAGCTATTATGGGCTTTTCTTACAAGAAAGCAATTATATTCATTTCTACTGTCAAACAGGAAGGATGCTTACATAAGAGCTTCCTGCTGCACTTTTAGATAAAGTCCATACAAGTGCCTTAATCAATGATACCAAGTGGGAGCCGCCAGTGGGATCAGCTGCAGGATGTCAAAGGAAATGAGCTGGCTGTATCAGAAATAGTGTGGCCACCAGGACTAGGGAAGTGATAGTCCCCCTGTACTCAGTATTGGTAAGGTTGGACCTTGAATACTGTGTTCAGTTTTGAGCCCTCACTACAAGAGAGACATTGAGGTGATGAACTGTGTCCAAAAAAGGGCAAAAAATTTGGTGAAGGGTTTGGAAGACAGTTCTTATGAGGAGCAGCTGAGGAAGCTTGGGTTGTTTGGAGAAAAAGAGGCTATGGGGGGACTTTATTGCTCTCTATA
This sequence comes from Tychaedon coryphoeus, assembly GCA_013398595.1. NCBI lineage: Eukaryota > Metazoa > Chordata > Aves > Passeriformes > Muscicapidae > Tychaedon > Tychaedon coryphoeus. The sequence continues at coordinate 29,060 of WBND01001916.1, forward strand.
ATTCTCTGAAAGGAGGTTGCAGACAGATGGGGGAGTCAGTCTTTTCTCCCAGGTAACAAGGGATAGAACAACAAGAAACAACCTCAAGTTCTGCCATGGGAGGTTTAGATTAGATATTAGGAAAACTTTCTTCACTGGAAGAGTGGTCAAGCAATGGAACAGGCTGCCCAAGGAAGTGGTAGAATCACTGTCCCTGGAAAGTTTCAAAAAATGTGTAAATGTGGTGCTTAGGGACATGGTTTAGTGGCAGACCTGGCAGTGTTAGGTTAATGGTTGGACTTGATCTTAGAGATGTTTTTTAACCTCAATGTTTCTTTTATTCTATTATTCTA
>WBND01001918.1:0-11973 GCA_013398595.1 Tychaedon coryphoeus
TTTTTTTTTTCTTTTAAAAAGAAAGGAAAATAAGCATGACTCAGTCTGATGAGCAGCAGTCTATCATGTGACAGAACTATATTATTACAGATTAGGTATCTTTCCTCTGCACCAAAGAAATTTTGCTAGAATAAGAAAAGTACCTATATGTAAAATAAGCTACTTGGCATTTTCTTCCTGCTCATTCTGCAGTCAGCTTCCCTCCAGCATGTACCACTTGGATTTGCATTCCAGACTCCCACACACAGAGGGACTTCCTTAGCCAGTCACTTTGACTCTTGAAAGTTTCAACCAGTGGGCAACTTGAAAGAATTTAAAAGTTTGGTTCCAATGGGAGACAAAGCAGACAGCAGGCACCTGCTTTTAGCATGAATCTAATAAAACAGCCATTAATAAAGAACAAAATATCAGATAAAATTATATGAACTAATTATTTCTCACCAGAAAAACTTCTGCCATTTCCTGTGCTCAGCATGGTTTCAGGTCAGTATTCTTTTTACCAACTTCTAATTTTGGTTTACACAGTGTCATTTTGGCATACTTTGGAATTTTAACTATTTGTAAGCAAATGAATGGTCAAGGGCAAAAACACTACAAGGTGCATAAAGCCAGAAAGGAGAGGTCCACCAGAACTGGGATATCAGTGTGACAAGCTTAATGGACAGGGAACTTGCATATTACCTCTGTAAACATGGGCATTAGGAGAGACTTTCATGCATGCACACCCATGCTTTTCTATGTTGATACAAACAGGAGAATGAGCAGTGGGGAAGGGCAGAGCTGGCTGAGGGCCACAGTATCAGTGTGGGCAGACAAAATCCAGAAGGTGTGAAGTGAGGGATGGGAGAACCCTTTTACTGAGAGATCTAGGGGGCTTTAATGACTTGGGAAATATATCAAGAAAAAAGTAAACGAGAGATGAGCAAAAAAGGCTGGACAAACTAAAGACAGAAAGAGGGGAAGAAGGACACTAGCAAGGATCCTGAGTGAGTGAAAACTCACCTGCTGGCAGTCCTTCACCTGCAATGAGAGTATTTTTCTCCTGGTTTTTCCGAAGTCACTAAGGGGATCATATCTTTCAAGCTACATTAAGCCTGTAAAAGTGTGATAGACCATTCCATAAAGGTTTGTATTAGGGAGAAGTGTTCATTTCAGAAACATTCACAAGGTAGCAACATACCAGAAACCATATTTCATGAATTTACTGGGGTACTGGTTGTTGTATGGTCAAGTGATGTCTGGGATAGTAGGGAGCTGACTATGCACAGGGGTGCAAAAGATATTCTAGTAAGATGCTCAGTATTGATTGCAGAATGTGGGATCTGATTAGTACTTGAGTTACTTTCTATTGTCAACAGAAATAATAATTTATCATCCTTTTAAGTGACAGCAATTCACTGAGAGACAAAAAAAAATCTCACAACTGATTTGTCTCACTAGAACAAATCTCAAGCAAGCAGCTGTGGGGTGGGGGGGAATCACTATTATTGACTAACAAAGGACAGGTTACTAAACTCTAGATTTCAAAAACTGATCTGTCAATCATCTGAAAAGTAGCATATCTCATCTTGCTTCCTGTGTATAATATGACATTTTTTGATTGAAAGGGACAGATTTACTAGATACTGCTTCCTTTGGGACCATTATGTTAGACAAACCTATGGGAATGATCTAAAGTTACAATTTTACCTTCAGTGTTTCTGGTCCAAGCCATTTCTTCTACTGCATAGTAAGGTATCCTTAGGACTTCCACAGTAAAGGACATAAGATTAGCCACTAACTAATTTTTTCTGGGCTTTCTCTGCACACTTTTGGTGTATAGCTGACCCCAACCTGTTGTTAAACAGCTACACCAAGATCCAGCTGCAAAAGCACATGGCTGGTCTGCAGGATACTTCATTTGGAACAGTCTTCACCCTAAGCACTGAAATTCAGAGAGGAGTTCTTTAACCATGAAGAAACAGGGAGAGCACAGAGTTTGAACTCTCAGTCCCCGGTGTGGAAGTCTTCCATATCCATACAACATTTTGATGAGCTTGACTAGAAAAGAGACTAATTCTGTTTTGGGTGGTGGGGTAGATCCAGTTTCCTGGCATGTGACCAGTGAATTTGAGCTTCTCAAAATGAGAGAGACCAAGTCAGTAGGAGAAACCAAGTCACCAGGGTCTTGTTGGAGCACTGTAGCCAGATGATTGGGGTGTAAATAGATGTTCGTCTTAGATTCACATCTCAAATAGAGGTTAAAAAGCAGGGCAGCACAGGAGATTGCTCTTCTGTCTTTGGATGAGCACTGGGAGCCCTTGCTGGGCTACATGCAAGGCTCATGTCAGCAGCTGGGCTCCCACTCAAACCTCAGAGGTCCTCAGCAGTCTGGGATCTTCATGTGGATTTAACTGCTGAGTTTTTTGGTGTTTATGTCCAGTAGCAAATATGGAGAAATATGGGTACCTCAGGAATAAGGTTCATTCCAGGCCTTGGAGTTGTAACTAGTGGTAACTACCAGCCTGGCTCTAAAGCCTTGTTCAGACAAGTAGGATGGGTAAAGTAATTTTATGCTTTAGAAGGTAAACCAATTAGTAGAGGTATAAGGACAAAGTGAAAACTCCATCTACAAAAGAAGGGATGGGACAGTTCAGTCAAGATTTAAGTGAAGATCACTGAGCTTTATTATGAATTCGGTTATATTTATGTGTTACCACCTTCCGAAAAAAAATTCTCCATCCCTAAAATATATATACTCATTAAACAATATATATGCTTTCCCACAATGATAGCATTTTTGTCATTTCCTTATCAACTCTAGGAAAAGACTTGCACTGTGACAGATATAGTGCCTATGTCTCCAGGAAGAAATTAGCATGTCATTACTATTTATGTTAATATTTCTTGCAATTACTAAATATTTGCCTTTTGTTTTTCTTTGAAAATCTAGGATGAATTAACTTCAATCAAATCAATAGCATGGGTCCTGAATTGAAATAATAGCGTGGGTGCTGAATTGTTTTGTAGCCTTCAGATCACTTCCATGATAACGCTTCTAATCTAGAAATCATCTGAAATACCACTGACAAAGTTGTGAAGCTGAAGGGCTGCACTCATAACAGCTCCAGTTTCCATACTCCTTGGGCTCACAGCATTGTGCAGGGAATCAATGTCTGATCAAACTTGAACGTTTCCCTCATACAAAACAACATCCATACTCACTGCTAGGAGCAGACTCCATTCAGTGACCCTGTACTCCAGGACAGCTACCAAGAATTTAGGTCTGTCCTCTGCTATCACAGTTAGGTCAAGTCTATCCACACCCACTGCCCTACCTGATCTTAAATGCCATTTTCAAGGCTTTCCAGGTTTGCATGCCAAGACCATTGAATTCTGACACTGTTTGAAACCCACATAGAGAAGCCCCAAGACTGAAGAAGCTGGAACCACCACAACTTTAGCCTAAACAATATTGGTAGATTTACAGTGTTGTAAACCTGTGAAACATTCTGAAAAGATAAATTCAAGCCAGCTGAGTGAAGAATTCAGCTTGGGGTTTATTTAGCTTATTACTCCCTGAAAAATATTTCAAAATATTTTAATTATGCAGGAAAAGTTATGTTCCCATAATTGCTGGAAAGTACCTTGAGTTTTTGAAGCAGAGGTATATCATATGCATATCTCTAGCCTTTTTACATTGTTGACATTGCTTTACATTTCTACACTCCATGATGGACTAAAAGCCAAGTTGCTCATTTTGTCTATCAATATATTTATACTGTAAATTTTAAATAAAAAGATGTTACTGTTTTAAAATGTTAGATCCAATTTTACATTTACTGTCCGTAACATATTCATAGCAGCAAATAGGTTGTTTTATTCATTTATGCAACATTTTGCCTAATGAGCTAAAACTTACTGACTCATTTTATTTCACTGAACTACAATATTCACATGCAACAAGACTCATTTTGTTAAAAGGGTAAGCCTAGTAACCAAGATTCACTGAGCCAAGAACTAAAGGTTGTGTGTGCAGCAGTGTAATGCAGCATTGGTCAATGGATATATGATCAAAGCAAGTTACCTATTGTGACAATAGAGAAGAGTGATGAGGCAGGAAAAACATTTTAATGTATACCTTCTTATATTTATTTTCTGGCAGCTAAATTCCTGACTGTAGCACATAATATATATGGAATTATAACCAGAAAGCTTTAAGTTCCTGAACTGAAATTCTCTCTCCAATTCTGAAATAAGCATAACGAAAAATTTAGAAGAACAAAGAAGGAAAAATACTAAAGACCAGAAAGCATGTCATTCAATGAAAGACCTCTATCAGTTTTTACTATCAGAAAGTACCATAAGACAAGGCTTCATAACACTCTTATCTCCTTTGCAGGGAAAACCAAAGGTTAAGGTAGTGGTTCTGCCAATACCTGGAAGACGGTACTCAACAAATTTATATTTAAACTAAGATGTTTGAAAATTGGTCAACTATTGCAACAATTTTCAAGGAGTTGTGACTTTCCCCCTTCTCTTTTCATCACTGTCAGGCAGAATGTGGCTGCTCAGGGGAAAAGCCTGGAGACAGTGCAGTGCCCACCACTCTCTGGGGAGCACACAGGCCACCCCCACACTGTCTGCTGCTGCCCTAAAACCTCAGCTCCCTGCTCCTGTGGGGCAGACTCACCTACAACAATTCCAAGGCATGGGTAGAACAAGCTCCAGCCTGCTGCTCAGCAAAGCACATACATATCTTCCATCAAACACAAGTTACTCAGCTCAGTACAGCTAAAGGAAGTCAGACAAAATACAACACTGATATTCAGAGGTCAGGCAGATGGGTTTCCTGCCAGCCTCAGTGCACAGGCAGTAGCTGCCATATCCTAGCTCCTTCACAGCAGCGTGCCCTCTGGTACAGACAAATATGTCACCCACCACTTCCACACAGGCTGCAAAACACTCGAGTATCTCCCCTAAAGTCATAATGTCTAAACAAAGTATTTGCAAAAACGGATTCTAATCCCAGAGCAGAGAAGCCAACCCTAAAAGCACAATGTCCTGATTATGATACAGAAACACTAAACATGCAGAGAAGATGAGTAAGCCAATTCCTTGGGACTCATCTGCTGAGATTTTTCCTCTGGGTAAGTTTCTGCCCAATTCTTTCTGCTCCATAGACTATTTAAGAGGAAATTGGCTTATTTCCAGAACTTGACTGCAAACGTAAATTTTATTTTTTATTTAAAGATGATGGAAGATTAAAAGTTTGAGAACAGTCTGCCAGGCCCATGAGGGATGGAAGTTTGTTATAATTGCTGACTTGGAGAGCTAAAATATAAGGAAATTGAAGTCTAAATTGGAGGCTTTTCCAATTCACTATTATGCAAAAAAAGGCAGTTCATTTACTGTGCTGAAGATACATTCAGGTGCCTCTCTTGCAGTTTGAGATTTGCAAAAGCCCAGTATAAACCTCAGTAACCACAGACAGGTACTATTCTGCATTACCCCATAACCTTTGGGTTCCAGGATGATGGAAGACAAACACTGGAATCTTTCTTTCATCTGAGACTACTTTAAGTTTGGGCAAGGCAAAAATATTGGTCCTAAGCTAGGCTCCTAGGCCTATTTTTAAAAAAAAAATTGTAATTTAATTTAATTAAACATTGTAATGTTTAAAAAGCTTGTAAGCTTCAGACAAAATTTGCTTAAAATATTCTGGGATGCTCAGTAAACTGACTCCAGGTAAGCATATCCTATCATTCTTTACTCCCACTTTGGTAATTTTTAACCTTGCATTCATTTTACATTATTTAAAAATATATATCCCCAGTGGTCTTATTGTTAAGTATTTAGCCCAGCTGAATATTTTGTAGACAGATCATTGATCATTTTACAATACTGAAAGAGAAATTAACAACATCAAATTACAGCCCCAAATGATTTATCTATTTGAATAACTGACCATAAATAATCAAGCATAGTACAGAGGCAGATTTGTTCACCCCCCCAGTTTCATTGCTGTCAACATATGTATTTCATTTTTGTCTCACGGCTGTTTTCACAAAGAAGCAAGAAATTTTAACAAAGAATTCCCAAATATTAGACCACCGGATTTCTGTATACTCTCAAAATAGCCCATGGACTACTGTGCAACCTCATCATCCAAATTATAATTCAGAAAAATAATTTTTCTGTTCTGCAGGGTTCCATAAGGCATAAGCTCCTACCTCACCCTGCTGGCTCTGTTAGGGAGGCAGTCCTATGAGTAAGACAAGTAACATTACTGTTTTTGAACAACTTTCAGGGTTTTGTTTCAAAAAGGGAAGGAAAGAAGGTTTTCCCAATACAGGGTGTTTCTTTTTGGTTTGATGCTTCCTCATATTAGTCCTTGTGCTCCTTTGTGCATCTCTCCCTTATTTTTTCTAGCCAGTAATAACACAGAAATAAAAGCTATACAGCAATTATTCCCTACTAAAAAGATAGGCCATGCAAAATCCTTGAGGTACTCTTCAGATACCTCCCCCACTCTTTTTTTCTCTTGCCAATTATGATGTACTTAAGATTAAAGTGTGATTTTTTTCTTTGAAGAAGAGATGAATGTGTTTTCCCACTTTACTAATTACAACATGATATATGAGGCAGAAAGCTTTGCAAGAGGTAGCACAGCATGCAAGCACAGATGAATAATAATTAGGCTTGCATGTTTTAGAAATTAAGATTTTATTAGAAGGCTGTTATTTGAAAGTTTTAGTGCTGTGTGTAAGTGCAGTTACTATAAGGGTTTTTTTTTTTTTTTAAATCCAATCAACCAAGTGCTGCTTATAATGTAGAGGCCTCTCCTAACTCTCAGTAAATTCAAAGACTTCCACTGACTTCAAAGGGAGTTGACTCAAGCCCTAGAAAAAGGATTTGTAAAAGTGATTAGTGTCAGGGCTTTGTTTTAGAGCTAAATTGTAACTAACCAGAAAAAATGATTTTATTATAAAGATTTAATATACATCTGGGAATAAGAATTTCTCTCCCAGTTACTGTAAGACAGCCAACACTGAGGGAGAAAGGATGGTCCTATTGCATTGTTACAACCCATGATTTCTTCATTGTGGAATAGTTTGTGCTGGCATTCAGAGACACAACATAAAAGAACAGCGTTTGTGTTACCAAAATGTACATCTCTAGGGACATGCTGGGAGAGAAGCTTTGGAAAGATTACTAACAAATTATGCAAACCCATCTTTTCCAGCAGGGTATAAAACAACATATCCTTAGCTTCACTCATCTAACATTAAAAGAGAAATAACCCAGAAAACATTGCTGGCCCCAAGTGAGACCACCTTTATTCTTACACATAGTATTTCCTTGAATTATGAAGCTACTCAGCATGGCAGATCACACCAAGCAGGAGCACTGCACCCTTGGTTTGGCTGTGCCAATCTGAATTGCCCTTTTGGCTTTAAGTGGCCAATTCTCTGAATGCATTATTTCATCCAGCTGGAGTTAGATGTTCCTCAGTGATGAACAGAATCATCACTGTACCTATTCCAGGCATCTCTGCATCTCTTGCCTTCCCATTCTCTCCTTCAGTGTTGTATAGATACAGCCAAAGCCTCAGTGTTATTTTAATCCCTTTACCCTGCACACAGACCAGTATCCACAGGGAAATGTGCAGGTCTCCATAAAGATCAGAGGGTCCACCAAGACTGAGTAAATTTTAGAACTAGGGAGTGCAATATTCATTGCTTTAGGCCAAGCCTACCTCTTAGAATTACAGAAGCAGTTGCTTGGCAGTTTCTTAACCTACCGACACTGAGAAACAGAGAAGATGCTAAAAATGCTGTTAAAAAAAAAAGGCAACCAAGAGATCATTCGTGATTATGGAATCATCATAATAGTCACACATTATGATTTATGGGTGTAATCAATCAAACCTAAATTGCTAGTATGGACAGTCATTTTGCAATCTATGGAGGAAACTCCTGCAAACCTCTTTATACCTATCCAACCAAAAACTAAGGTCAGGCACCAACACTGGTGTAATAGTGGCAGCACAGAATTCAGAATGTTCTTTGCAGATCACAGTGAATCTTGGGGTGAGACATGCGGCGTGTTACAGGCATCCACCCTAGTTTAAATCTAAAGCACCTTTCACAACTGCCCAGGTACAGCAGCCAGCAATATACAAAAAAAGTTCAATTCTAACAGTGCTTTACTTATTCTGTGAACATTTCCAAGAGTTTGCCACCTTAAGCATTAAAAAAATAAAAAGTCTGGGAATAAATAATAGTAATATCAATTTAATTAAAAACAACAACAACAAAAAAACAAAACAAACAAAAAACAAAAACAAAAAACAACCAACCAAACAACCCAGCACAAACCATAAATGTGTGCTTAAGTTGCTAATTTCAAATTCACATTCAAATCTTCTCAAATTCTGGTGGTGTTTCACTCTGGGATATGGTTCAGTTTAAAGACCCAGAAGTAAGGCCCAAGGGAGCTGAGCAGAGACCTGCAGCCACAGTGTGAAAGGAGCTGTACACCTGTGAACACCAAGTAGTGGGCAGGGTATTTGGGGTTGAACCCAAAAATGAAAATGATGCCCAGCTTTGTATATGGTTTTGTTGTAAAACCAGGTAAGCACAGTAGTTCCCAAATGTATTTCTTCCCAAGAAGAGCTCCTGGAACAGCAATGACACTGACAATTCTGTTGACATATGGGAGCTTTCTAGTCCACCACCACCCCCCACCTCTTTACCAGGAGATGTTTAACTCTGTTGGCAATCAAGGGCTTCTCTGTATCTGTTTGCAGTAGGTTATCTATTGATTTTAACTGCTTAAAGTTTAACAGAGCTTTAGTAAATTTCATATTGATCTATTAAACTTAATCATGATTGGTTTTATAGGTTCTGTTAAAACACACAGTGGCCAGGTGTCCCAGTCAATACCTATGTACTGTTTTCAATTAACTTACTGCAAGGGGGGAGGAAAAAAAGTCTATGAAACTGGTTATATCACTGGTTATATCTATATCACTGGTTGTTTATTTTGTTAGCCATGTCTCTACTGCTTATGCAACTGACCAAATCAATTTTTAAAACAATGTAACACAGATGCAAACTATCATTGAAATTCAGGAGGAGTATTCTAGTATTAACTGCTTAAGGTTGCACTAAACGTACAAAGCAATACAAACACCAATAATCTGTTTTAGTTCATTCTCAGTTTCATTTTCTCATAAGATTATGGTATATACTTTTGTTTGCACTGCATTGTGGACCCTTCATAAAAAGAGTTCTAAGCTTACCAAGAGGATCAAAAGGAATTAAAAGATGGTGTTACACTGTGCAGCAACTCTGCCAATAACAGGAAATAGCAGATTTTCTCAATATATAAAATGTCTGCATGGCATGAGGGAAAGGAATCTTAATTTTCAAAGACTCAATGCCAAAGTATTTAAATATATATGTATTTTTTTAATACCACATTTCTTTGCTAGTTTTCATTGAAAATATTCTCGCTTTTTAAAAAGATGGAGAAAAAACATCCTTTTCTCTCATTCAGGACCATATTAGTATTGTCAAAGATCTTTTTTGGGTTTATTTCAACCAGTGAAAGTGTGGCCTGCCAGTTTCACATCAAGCTTATCACAGCTGGTACAAATCATTCCTGTCCATCACAGCTGCAGTATACTTCTGTCATCCTCTGAAATTTACAGAGAATGCTTTAATCATTTTACTGGCTTGTGCTGGTGTTCTGACAGTGCAGAACTATTAAAAAAAAAAAAAAGGGAAAGTTCTAAAACTAGGTCAGATGTATCATTGGCATAATAAATCAGTTTGTTTAAAACCTGTTTTTATTCTACTTCGCAGTTTTGGAAAGTGTTAATGGACATACTTTAAAATTCAGTATCTAAGAAGAAACTCCTTTGTATTTTTCTCATTTCCTTCTTCCAGATTATATATGCTTTGCGTTCCATGATGCAAATTGCCGTAGGCTGCTTCATAATTGGATACCACTTCTATTCAGAAGCATTACTTGGACAATTGCAGTGAAGAAAATCTAACATAATCCTAACCTAGATTTTAAAATAGCTGGTTTCCAGAAGTGTATTGTATTTACAGGTAAAGTTGGCAGTACATTTAATTTAGTTTATGTTTTCTATATTTGAAATTTATTTAAAACACAGTTTATCTCTTCAGATTTTGAGAATGACATTTTTAACCACATGAGTAAAACAAATCCAATTTTAAAGCTACAACTCATTTTGTAAGGGAGAGAGATGTCAATTTGGTTTATAAGCCTTGAGGCAAACCTTACCCCTGTTAAAACACAGAGTGCTTGTTTAAGTTACATGACAAAGTTTGTGTTGCCAGCACAAGGAATAAGCTGTCATGGAACATCCTCTTCTTCAGTAAGTCAAGGAAAGAAGGAAATTCAAGAGCCACAGACCTGACAGGTAACCATCTAAAACAGTAGTTTAGCAGAGATTTCTCCCTACCTCCCTCTTTTTTTTAGAAAAGAGATGTGTTCCTAGGTTTTGATTGCAAGTACATCAGGCACATTTTCTAGTAAAACCATTATTTTTTAGTTCTATAGTAAGAAAATGGACGAAACAAGCTCTAGAGATGTTCTTATTTCTATAAAAGTACTATTAGGTATTAAATTCCTGAGTTTTATTATATTTTGTGCACATTTTATAATATCTGTTTTTCAGCTGGCTTTCTCAGGTGTTGTGCAATACTTTAACGTTCACTTAATTGGGGGTTAAAATAAACAAAGTTATAGAAGTTGCATCCCTCCACATTTCCTGTAGAGAGAAGTTGACCATACTGCACAGATCAAGCCATAAAGCCAAACTAGCAGGACAGCCATCATCAAACAAAGCTCTTGTCTATCCAGTTTTTTCACTTTCTTCTGGAAGTGAAAACTCAGTTCTCTTATTACCTTCTAAGGAATTCAGAAAAGTGTAGGTTTTCTGTAACTGCAATACCACCCTTGAAATGACTTAAAAATGTGAAAATTGCTTACCTGAAAAGGGCTAAAGTTTTCCATGGAAGCAATACAATATCACTGCATTAATTCCTGTTAATGTAGCACACCCATTATTAATGCAACACAACCTACTGATTTCATGGTAATGGTTCTTTCAGTTAGAAAAAAAATCATGTTTTACTTATAAAATTGTGAAAATCAAAGTGTAGGAAAAGTTTTAAATTAGTATTCCTAAATAAACAAGCAGCAGGGAAATAAAAGGGACAAGTTAATCCTTCTAGAGGATGACAAAGCAAAATAGAGTCGACTATTATGCGAAAAAGGATACTCTATTTTGTAGGTTTCAACTCTAAAAGAAGAAAAATTCTCTAATTTAGAAAACCCCTATGGGAGCCAAATATGAAGGAGGTAAACTAGCAACCGTAGAAAGCGCCTTGACTATTACAACCATGACAGACTATGTCTTTTTAAAACACAAAACTCCCAAAGCTTGTGAAACTTGTGTGTTGTGGTTACCCAAACCAGTAGCCTCTCATAATAAACCTATCAAGATCACAAAAGTTCCTGCAGGAAATACGGGACACACTAAAGAAGTTTCTACGGAAAGGGTCCACAGAAAGATTAACTGTTTTGGTTAGCTCCAATAAAAGTGTGGAGGATCATAGCTTGAAGCCACGGGAAGACCCTTGCAGTAGGGATGAGTAAAAAACCACCACCAGAATCCTCCACTTTCAGTATGTTGATTATTACCAGAAAGTTCTGTTTCCCTTACTGCCATTGGTTCCTTTTCGCTGCAATAATTTTAATATTCCTAATCACCCTTCCCTATTGGATCCCCTCCCTAAACTCCACCCTAATTCCTCCCCTCCTCCAAGTTTATAAATACCCTGCCATGCCCTATCAATTGCTTTTTGCCATTGTCCCCGTGTGTGTGATTAGCCGCCCTGTACCATCTTTCCCAGTTCATTCAGTACAAACTGTTCAGCTTGCAGTTTGTTG
>WBND01001918.1:12818-34935 GCA_013398595.1 Tychaedon coryphoeus
TTCTCATGTCTGTCTCCTAAAAGGGAATAAAGTACTTCAGCCACTCTTAATGCAGATTAAAACCTTTTTTAGGGAGACATTACTTACAGGAAATGCAACTGACATGCTAATTTTCTAAGGTGGCTCCTGCTGAAGGGCCGTGCCACCTCTCCCAAAGAGGGCATGCCAGCCTTTGTGTGAACCAGTCCTTTCAAGCTGTCTGGCAGCTGGCAGCCTCCAGCAGCAGAGCAGGTCCCACCAGCCTGGCCAGTCGAGCATGAGCTGGGGTGTGGGACAGGCACTCTGTGGCTGTGCATCCTCCAGGGCTGCATCCCCTGCCTGGAAAGGCTGAGCCCAAGGGAGCCTCCCTACGAGGTACAATCCACCCCTGCAGCCTGGCACCACCTCTGATACCATTCCAAGGTCTCCATCACACACTCACACCACTCAAAAGATGCTATGAGACCATTGAAATATTGGGTTATGTGTCAAATATGCACATTAAATATTCAAAAATAAATAAAAGAAATCCTTAATCTCCAGAACACAGAGACCTCTCCCCTTCATTATAAGCAACTACTTAAATCTCACAACCTAGTCCCTAATAAATCAGGTGAAGATTATTCAGATTTTTTTTTTTACAGTATATGAAAATCTACAAGACAAAACAGGCAAGCAGAAATATCACCTGCAAATCCCTGACATGCTGAGAGAAACTCTTTGGACTATGAGTAGCTCCTATTGTGCCACCCAAATAAACTGAGTCATCCTCTCTCTAGACACTTTCATCTAATTCAGCCTGTGTGATTTGACCTTGGAGTTCATAAAAGTACATTGGAAAAGAAAATACCGCCTCCTATAAACCCAACAGAAATTTCAGAGAGCTTTGAAGAGAAAATGCCTTTTTCTCTCTGGAAAAGAAATAAAAGAGTTGGTCCAAGTCTTGTGTTTGCATACGATTGCTATCACACTAAGTTTTTGCCTTACTTATAATGTATATCTACAGTTGTGCATGTTTTACCAGCAAAAAACTAGATGTCCTGAACACTGCTGCCCTGAACTCTGACATAGCATTAGGTACAAATGGTTGAACACCAAAAGGGTGGGAAGAGTGCTTGAGGAGCAACAAGGCTGAGCACATGATGTACAACACCACAACTACTATTCAAATCATTCATTTGCAATCTAAAAATGCTTCCTTCAGCACAAAATATTTACCCCTCAGTTAAACTTGGAAAATAGTTAAGTCTTTGCATAACCTTTAACAGCTTAATCTCTGCAGCTGAAATACACAGCCACCTCCTTAGGCAAATGCACATTCATTCCCCTTCATTACAAATCTCAGAATCACCTGTCTTGCTTCTGCTCTTCCTATCTTCATTCAAAAGGTCAAGAGGATTCAGTGGAAGGGGGTCTATACATCTTTGGGGCATTGACATTTTGTGATTCTCTTCTGTCTTTACAGGATTTATTTTCTATTCTGCTGTAGCTGGCTGTTACTACACTGAAGCACCACGTGTCTTATGACTCAGGGTTTGAAGCCTATGTAAAACAAAAAGCTAGACAGAAACTTCTTTTCTGTAATGGCAAGAAAGGACACTAGGACAGCATTATACAGCATTCAGGATACATATGGCCTTTTACTTCAACTTGACACAAGCCAGACTTCTGCCTTTTCAGAATGACATATAGAGATAAACTTCAGGACTAGGAAGACTGTACTAATAAGCTAAAAGTTCACATCAGTTTAAATGCAAACATAGCCCAGCTGGTTTACATTAGCTTTTTTTTTTTTGTAAGCAAGCTTTCAATGCACAGAGGTAACATTTTAAAAGATACCCAAAATCCTTTGAATAATTTATGCAAAAGCTATTAAACAGTTCCTCTGTTGGTGTGCTTCTAAGTTGTTGCATGTATTTAAATGGTAGCATCACATTTTTAGCCATGTATTTTGCTTCAATGAGAACACATTTCTCTCTATGCCTCTTTTAGAAAGTTTATCTGAAACTCAGAAGTGCGACAGCAATATGGAGCGTAGGTCACATAGCTCAAGCAGAATCAGAAAACTTGAAGTCTATATATAAAGACACTATTATCCTTTTCCTATAAGTTCATTGAAGTCAGGCAACAATTAACATGGAAAAAATATTTGGGAGAAGAATTATTACCTGAGGGAAGGGCAGAATCCCAGCAGTAAACCACATATTATCCAGGTAGGCAGCTGGTGTGCTAAGGAAAGACAGAGCAGTGATTTCATCCAAATAACACAACTATCAAAAAATGCACAGAGCTGGAAAGGTAAAGGAGAACACCACCAGCATTTATAATGCTCTTTCAGGCACCTGCATTTTATAAAAGCTCAGAGGATGGTCAGGTGTGATCTATCAACAAGGCTGTCTGTAGTTAAACCCCATTAAGCAACTTCAGAAATTGCTATTGGCTCTGACCATTAACTGCTGCACGTTCATTTTAAGTGTTTAGGAGTTTTCTGTTTATCAGAATGTCACTGATTCTTGCACACCCATAAAGAGTTTATTCTAATTTCTTAAGCCTTATAGATCTTAAATACTTAATTCTATGCTAAACAGAGCTTGTGGCTTGTATTAAGATAAAGGCTTAAGGTAAGTTACTTGTGAGGATTATTGATGAGAGCCTTTTGGTAGAAAACTGGGGGTTGGGTCATCCTGCTAAAGTACAGGTATGATTCAGTTCTTAACTGATATTAAATAGATGAGGGTCTCTCATGTGATCTTCAGCTTCTGAAATGATAGCTATTATGCAGTCTTTCCTGGAAGTTTATTCTTTGTCAATTTTGCATTATACTGGAATGTTTTCCCTAACATTGAAGTTACATTTTCCCCTCTCTGCTTGAAGCTTTGGTTTCCTATTTTCTTCTCTAAATTAATCAACCATGACTGTAACATGCTTAATGTAGAAATTATATTTTGATCAACTAATTTCCTGACCAGACATGCCCAAGTCTGATTTTTTTTCCTTGTACAATCTTATTTTACTGTTTACTGATACTTTGCTATCTCTAGATTGTTTTCAATTTGTCTCTCTTTCAAAAAATGTGGCACCCATAATCAAGCAAGGAAGTCTGTGGGAGCAATGAGTTCTTATTCATAAAAGTGACAGTGTAGGCTAATATCACTCTTGCCTTCATGTTATGCTAACAAAGAATTCATGTATTGTTTTGATCCATTACCATCCTCACTGCTAAAACATCTTGTCACTATATCTTATGGCTGATTGAAACTCAAAAGGTATCAAATATGCTCTTCAGGTAGAGCTGTCAAAGCGCTGGTTGTCAGGATTTGATTCTAGAGAGAGCACACTGTTTCTGTCTTGGAAGTGAATTGAAAGGGTGGTAGAAACAATAAGGCAGTTCTTCAAGAACCATGAAGGTGTGGGAGGCCTGCTAGCCATGAGCTTGCTTAGGAAGGAAGTAGGAAAGAAAGCTGAAGAAGGAAAGGTAAAACCCGGTGGAAAGAATAAAGTTTAAATAAATCCAAGCCAGGTAAAAAATTACAAATTTAATTTGGGACATAAGATGCAAATTATATGGGCTCTTCCCCAGAACTTCTATCGAAATGTGCCTATATCCCTCCTCACTCATGTTGTATTTACATACATAAATAAGATTGTTCCTCTGGAGTTCGGAATTCATATACTTGTAAAACAAACCCCAAACATGGCATGGGACATACCTGTGTTTATTTTCTCTAAATTTCTATATTTTGGGCTCTCCTATTATTGATATTAAATCCCAGTCCTGTAAGCTCAGCCAGCTTCTGTGGTTTCCAACCAAGGAAATTAAGCTTGCGTGGAATAAATTGAGATGTTTGTTATATCCACAGAGTTCCATTATCTTCAATTTATGTTCTCAGTGACACTGAGCAAAATTTATAGCTGCAATGAAGTCAATGAGTCTTGTTGACGTGCAGTGTAGCCCAGCCCAAGCTGACTGTTATGGGAGTAAAGCAATTTTTATTTTTGCTAGTGAAGGTAGCTGATAGAGAGTGCAATGCAAAGATCTGCACTCAGATCAGAAGAGAGAAGTACTTTAGGCTCCTATTTTTCCAAATAAAAAGACACCTAAAGATTTCATTGCACTTTCATTTTACTTTATCTTGCAGGTTGTATTTAAGTCATTCCCAAAACATGTTAAACTCCAGCTTGATGTGTATTCTTTCAGTATTCAGGCCTCATTCTGCTCTCCAGTTTGGCATTTCAGTAAGATGCTGCTGAAATTGAGGAGCTGTGGGGTTTTCTCTCAGTGTTTTCTCTTCCACTTTGGTGTTTAAATGGAGAGGAATGTATGCCTACTGCTAGTTCAAGACATCCGGTATATTATTTTTGATGATGCCAAACAAGAAGAGAGTTAATTTTCTGTCATCTTTGCACTCTCTGTGCTGCACAGTGGATGTCAGAGCATCTGGGCACTCTGCTCACTGCTCAGGTGTGCCAACATGAAGAGTCACACCTCAGATCTTTTGGCTATCCACCACATATGCTTAGATAATAGAGTTTCCTGATAGTGTTTCCTGCAGGTGAAGTCACAATAACAGACTCAGTGCCTGAAGATCCAGCACCTCCTACGGTGTGAGCTCTCTGGGTCAGCAAGAAGAGGATTAGTAATAGAAGCTCTTTTTAAAGTTTAATTTAAAGTTTACTGAAAGTAATATTTCCATAAAATTCCTGAAAGCCTCAACACCTGAGGGAGAGGTTGAGACCTGCTTCTTGTTAAGGATCATTTGTCATTGACCTATTACCATGTCATAGATAATGCACTACAGGGAAATACTATTTTCTATGGTGCTTTACTGTGGCTAAAGGCTTCACTTTAACCATCATATGCCTGTTGAGCTTCTCTGACAGCTTTTGTATGTAATGCCTTTTTACTGATATTACTAGACATGCTCAGATTAGAGACAGATTTTTAGTGACCGTACACAGCATCCCATACCACCTTATCAATAATCATCAAACATCACACGTTGTGCCATTATAATTGAGACAACTGGTTTTGTTTGCTTTCATTTTTTTTTAAGGACTCCCTTTCCTCAGGTAGCTCTGTCTGAGCAGTACTTTTCCAGGGCAATTCATGACCAGTTTGGGCTGCACTCCTGCACTTAGGTCAGCACGGTGGGGCACTGAAGGCAGTTTTCAGAAATGACTGAAACCATGATAGAGCTGGGAGTCACAGGGTTTTGTGAGAAGGTTTCTGCCTGAGAACGTTCAAGCTGTAATTGCTGACAGTGGAGGTTGGATCAGTTGAAAAATTTTCAGTGACTTTTGAAAGAGACATAGATTTCCATGACTTTTTTAGAAATTTTGGAAACAGTGTTACAGCATGTTCCTATGGTTTTCATGGTGTTGAGGAGAGAATTTTGAAGTTATAAAAGAGGGAAGTTATTCCAACAACCCCACCTAGAAATTCTTTCAGGAAACAACTCAGCCTCCAATTTGGAAGGTTAGGAGTTGAGCATGCCTATGCTGTTCTCAGAGAAAACCTTTTCACTGCTCCAGTGGGCTAAAGATTGTGCCAGAAATAAAAAATTGTGTTGAATAATGGGTGATGTTGGCACTATTCATAAAGGGGTCATTGGAGCTCTGATGAAAACTTACTGCAGGTCTTTAATTCTATAACTGTCCTTTACATTCTCCTATTTAAGTCATTTTCTCATGTAATAATATAATCATATATATAATATTTTCTTTATAGACTATTGGAACAATCACAGTAATTTAGAAGAAAACACGGTGTGAGAACTGCAAGGTAGTGAGGGTGAGTCATTTACTACACATTCCCCTCCCCGCATGGATATAGAAATAAATGTTCTGCACTGGAGTACTTGGCACATACAATTATGCTGTTTGCTCAAGTACACTCTGTCTTGCAGTTGTAACTGTTAATCCATTTTTCTCTTGGTGGTTCATTCAGTACTTTTACCTATCTCTAAAAAACTGTGTGTGTTGTCAGGCTTGCAGCCTTAGACACTCTTTCCCTCCTTGAAATATTCAGGTCAGAATTTTTAAGATATCTTTAAGATTGCACCCCCAATATGAGAAACAAGGAGAACTGCACACCTCACTTTCTTAAGCACACTTGAAAATCCCATTCTTCCTTCATGGAAGGTCAGGACTAAAAGGGTAACAAACATATACTTTCAGGCCATCATCTTGCAAGAATTTCTTTATACAAGGTGAATTAAATATATGCAGAAGCATTTGTAGTATGTGGATTTAAATGCAAATATATTTGATTGGAAAAAGACCTTTACATATTCAAGGAAATGTCATTTTAAAGGAACATTTTAATACACTGGTGTGCCTGGGTTTCCCAGATATTTAGCAATGGAAAAAGCCAAACTTTTTAGCTTCGGTATAGCTTTGGATTAGTAAGCAGGTCCTGGGCACACATTGTATTTTATATACCGTGAACAGTTTCCTCTTTATTAATCCAGCATGCAAGGCTTTCATTTCTTACTGAGGCCATTTTTTTATTTCTTGCAGATTTTAAAATCTGTTGTGTTGGCACTTCACTTCTTGGAGACCACTGGTGTCATTTTCTCCAAATTGTTAGCGTAAACAGTCTGTAACTTGAGTAAGCCAAATGTGGGTGTATTAATCTTCCTAGTGCCAGCTAAGCAAGCCTGGCAAGGCACAGTTTAATTCTGATATCAGAAGAGCAGTAAATAATAATCACTTTTTTCCCCCTTTTCAGTGCTGAAATACCCAGATCCTTGTAAGTATATTTGACTCTTGTAAGTTAAAAGATGAATAGAAGATGAAGGAAATTCTTTTTATAATCCCATACAGAAGCAAGGATAAGCAAGCTAGGATAGGAAAAGAACAGCATGGAATATTTTAAATAGTGGTCAAAAAGTAGACTGGCATATACAGACAGCTGGCATCATCAGTGTTAGTTAAAACCTAACTCCACCACATCAAATAAAGCAAAACATGACTTCATGAGTGTTCTGAAAGGTTAATAAGTTTAAATCTGGCTACTGTTAGACATCATTTGAGATATCTGCCACTCTCCTTGGTGAGAAGCCTGTCTCACAAGCCACTGCATCAGCTCCAGCATATGGTTGCCTTGTGAGACATCCTCCTGTACAGTGACCATGGGGTAGCCCGGGTCAACTTGCTGCAGGACACTTCAGCCTGGCTTTCAGGACCAAGGGTGTAATTCAAGCCTCAGAGCTTTCCCTGTGCTAGCAGAAGGTGTGGTGACAGATTTCCCACTCCTTGAGCTGAATGTCAAGTGTTGTTACTTCCACAGCAGTGTTCCCCTTCCCCCACAGCCCACAGATAGAGCTCACTGGGTTTCTGGATCAGGATAGATGGCACAGAAACACAGGAGAGCGGGAGGCAGGGTGATGCCAAGGGAAGGATCCAAACTGTCCTGGCAGCAGTGTGCTTCAAACAAGGAAAATATGGAGAGCCTCAGACAGTCATCATGCTGTATTTACAAGGACATTGCTGGTGCTTCAGGAGTACATGGGCTGTGTGCTACCCCCAAAACATTCGAAACCTCCAGGGAGATTATCAGCACTCTGGAGCCAATTTCATGCCTTCTCCTAGGAGGGCAAATATCTCTCCTTGCATTTGTTACCAGGAAGCAGTGAGATCCCATCACATGCCCATTCCAGCAAAGCTCACATGTAACCTGAATCCCCATGGAATTAAGTCAAGCACTGTCTTTAAGGATTTTATGCTCATATTCCACAGTGTGTTTAAATGCTTTGCTGGAGGGGGCCAGTGCTCCCTGCCATCTGAGCATGGGTTACCAGGAAAAGCACAGCCTAACCTAACACCAGCTTTACCCCCATAAAAACGTCATGGATCAATTCACCTACAGGCTTCAGTATGACCTCAAATAAATCACCTAAAGCTTTTGAGATCTAAGCACTCTTAATTACTGTTGATATGACCAGTGAAATGGGTTTCTTAGTATCCTATACCACCCCCAAAGTTTCAGTATTTATTTCAATGGAAAAGGTTTGCTGATGCACAGAGCCCTTGATTTCTGCAATATGTTTTCCTTGACAGGAAATAATAAAATTCCTTGGGAAAACAGGGTTGAGTAATCTGTCCCAGAAGCTTTACACATAATAATTTGCTGCTGTGCTTTCAGGTTTCTCTAGCACACGCAGTATTCCACACCATGGAAGGGCACTCTATCAGAGCTCTGGTGTTGGCATATGAGGTCAACAATGCATCTTAGAAAGGCTCTGAAATCATTGTTCTACTTTGTTTGATTTTTGGTGAGAGGGTGGATCCTCCCTGATCTACAGTGGCCATTCTCTTCCTAGCAAAACAAAATCCAGCTCCTTCCAGGCATAGACAGCCAGCTTAAACCTACTGCTCTCTGAATGGCATAGGTGCTGGTTTTCTATGGCCAACAGAAAAGCAAAGAATGGGAAGGCCACTGCTGAACCTTAGGAAAAGCATTTCTGGCTTTGTGTAGGTAGGAAAACACGCACACGCTTTCAAATTTTACTTTAACCACAGCTAGAGAGATGTTTGTAGTTAAAAGAAAGCATTGCCTTTTCCTGCTTGAAATCAATACTTAGCATTGCATTTTCTCTGACATTTCTGAAATGAATGCAAATAATCATATATACACAAGCAAGAACGATCTGTCAGTCACAGCTCATCACTCCTTTTTCTGGAAGTGAAGAAGGCCAGAATATGGGACAAGAGCCAGTATGAAAAATAATACTCCAGGAAGCTTTAATGCTTACTGTAACCACAGCCTGAAGCATCAGCATTTCAGATATCAATAATTTACAGGAATAGATAATGACAATAGCTTGATTCAACATCTCATATGCCCCACAGGAAACAAATCAACACAGGTAACTGGAGATACTGCAGTGAGTTCTGAAATTCCAGATTTTGTAAATTTGGGTCTAGTAATGTTTCTGAAGCTACTAACAGATGTGAGGGGTGGGCTAAAATCTGTTGATGTGAGGCAGTCTTGCCATTTATTTCAACAGGCTTTTTAATGAGGCCCTTTGTGGCATTTCTCAAGAGGCTTAAAGTACCCAGATCAAATCATCAGCTTAGTCTCCAGTTTTTCCTTTCACAAAACTCAGACACCTGTGGGATGTCAGGCAGCAAACATTAAACCCAGACAAGACATACTTATCCCACTGAAATAAATGGGCATTTCATGATTGGTTCTGAGACTAATTTCCTATGGTGGTGACATACAAACACAGGAACAAGAGGAGGAGGATCCATAGGCGATTTAAGGAGAGTCTATACCCATTCTTCTTAAGTGGAGAGTAAAACCTACTTTAAAACTGACAAATTCTGTCATTGAGACAGAAGAACATCAGCAGAAGGCTAATGTAATTACATTTTTCTACAATGGCAATGTATTTTTAAATATCTTCAATTCATTCTTTTTTAAATAAAATACAGTGAAATAATAGAAAAAGAACAAAATTCTATCAAATTATAACGAAACCAGCTACTTTAATCTGCAGGTGACAGAACCAATACCACCTTCATGCTTTATTGAAATGTGTTATAGATGGCCTCAATTTCTTTATTCCCTCTGCTTCAGGACAGTTCACTTTTAAGACTAAGAAGTAACAGTGTGGTTCATGTTGGATTGATACTGGGCAAAGTCATTAGAACAAGATAGAAGATAAATAATAGTTTATTTTATGTTGTTGTTTTCCAGGTCTGACATAAACGTTGCTTTGTACTAATTTAATGTCTATGTTCTCATCATTCTGAAATAAATTATTTCTAACTCCCAGGTATCTTCTAGTGATTTGTGTGACACCTTGCTTAGTTCCCAAGTAAATGCCAACCCCATACATTCAAATGCCCAGGGATTCAAACTAGTCATGAGATGGTTTTTGAAACCATAAGAATGTAAATCAACTAAGACTGGGGGCGGGGTAAAATACATTTAAGTGGGCAATTGTATGCACTTGTGTGGCTGGTGTTTTATGTAACTCCAGCAATACCATGAACCCAGGCAACATCACAAGGCACATAACACACCTTCAGTTATTTAGACAAGGCCTGTTGTGAGAGAATCCCCATCTAAATAAATACATTCTGCCTTTTGGGGGGCTTTGAGCTAGATCTTAAAATTTTTCTGTCCAAAACTAATAGGTCTTCTGGTTCATATTTAAGATATGTTCACATGTTTATAAAAAACCACTATTTACCAGAAAAAAATCAGAGAGAACCACAGGAAGGCAGAACAAACTATATGACATTTCAGAATTTCTCTTTTATTTCTGGACTGAAACCATTACCACAGTGGCACTGCCATGGAGACCTAGCCAATGGAAGTGGAGGAGGGGACAAGGCATCCCTGACAAACATGAGTCAGGTCATTCCCAGCCAGTGCCCCAGTGGTATGAAGGGAACTGATATCATTCTCTCTCCACAAGGTGCTGTGCACCTAAGCTGGGGTGGACGAGGAAACAGGAGCAGTGGGACTGACTACATGCAATTCTTTCTGCTTATGCAGCCCAGCCTTCCCAAAAGTGGCTGATATTCCACCAGGTGCCTGGCACACGGTGGTCACACTGGGAAGGAGTCTCCTAGACCCATGTTGGGTCTTTTTGCTTCCCACTTCTCTGCCCTGTGGCTAAAGCAGATGTCCAAAGGTGTCTGGGTGGTCTTTTTTAGATTTGACTGTCCATCAAACTGAAAGTAGCTCATGAACAGCCACATGGACCAGAAACACACCTGACCCATTTGATCTGACTTGAAACACAGGCTGTGCATGCTCCCACTACACACAGGGGACAGAGTATTTGAAAATCTAGGAAAAAACAGCAGACAACAGAGCTCAGCACAGCAAAGATGTGCATCCTTGGGGCTGGACAACACCCTCCTAACTTCATGCTCATTCCCATCTCCACAGGTTGTCTGTCACCACAATTGAAAGCAATGAGATAGAAGCACCTGCAAAAGAGCCACGCTCTCTTAGGTGCTCTGAAATACTGCCTCTAACAAAAAGTACAAGTCCCTTGAAAAATATAATGTAAAGGAAAGAAGGATCACTGTCCCACAGTGTCTCTATGAGAAAAGCAAAAAAACTGTGATGGGGAACAGAGGTTTCACCCAGCCATTTTTTATCAATCAAAAAGGTATCTCATAATGAATCAAGTTAATTCAAACACACTGGATTTATATTTCACTTTATTTCCTTTCAAAGTTGTTACAAGTAGTATAACAACATAGTCACTGTTTTAACTCCACATGGACATTGTCAAGGCAGTATATCACAATACACAAAGTTAAAAACCCCATGTTGCCAAATTTATATCATCATGCAATTTAGTTCCCAGTGCCATAAATTTCAGGTGGCAAGTTTAGCATTTTGAACAATTAATCTGGAAAAGTGACAGTATATTTACTTCTACCTTATTTCTCCTCTGAGTTCACATAATAGAAGTAACTGGAAAGCTATATTAGACTTGTAATGTAATAAATATAGCACTGCATAAGGTATTTGGAAGCCTTTGACAAGGCAAACCCATAAATGTAGTCCTCAATAAATCTCAGGTTTGGTATAGCACCTGTTGACCAATGTCATTTCCTCTGCTTAAGTATTGTGCAAATGAGTTCTGGGGCAGATTTACTGGCAAAGGGAGAGAATTGAGAAAGGGATTTTAGTCCCAGCCATTAATCTCAGTGCTGCAATGCCCTCTCTCTTTTCCAGATGACTCAGGGTAAGTCCAAAGCTACTTAACCAGTTATACTGGTTAAGGCTCTACCTTCCTCTGGCATGTGATGTGCATATAGACATATATGTTGTAGGCACCTTTTTCAGTGGCAGCTCTTGTTTGTGAGAAATACAAGTGGTACACATATATATTCAGTTCTTTTTGCTGGATGGTATAAACTGGCCCTCAGTAATTTGTTATGAAGAAGCTCCAGCTTCATAGAACTGACATTATGACACACATAATATTTTCATAAACCGTGAAGGCTAATAAGTGTTATTATGGAGTAAGCACTTCTGTGTTTTCATGAAGTTCTTGATAGGATTGGACCTTCTCTAGAGGTAGGATATGATTAATATAACCTTGCCCTCAGATCTAAGAATACTTTGATTATTTGCCTAGATAATTAAAGCTGTTTACTTGTGCAATGAAAGGCCAATTTAAACAGATTGTGAACCTTAGCCTAGGGAGCATTCAACAGTTCTGCAGCTTGTTACTGGCAAAGGATGAATTTTAATACTGACATAATTATTTCATCATTATGAACATACTGAGATTGGTAAAGATGTTTCTTAAAATTGGGATTATGATCTAAGTGTGCCGCAGATATTCAGAAAGCTGTCAGCTATTTCTTGAGCCTGTCCTGTGGCTAGAAAGAAATCATTCTGTAAAGAAATGTGGAGCAATAACTATAATCTTTAAACAGCAAAGGAAATTATATTAACAAATATAAACATGCACATGTGTGCAGAATAACAAAGTGACCAAGTTACTATCATTTAAGGTATCCAAACACACGTTAAACTGAATTATTTGTTTCCCTGCTTTTTTTCACAGTTTTTTTTTCTTACAACTGAGTTCATCCATATTCTCTTAGACCTCGTGGGGGAATGAATTATTAGAGGCAGGCATGATAGCCAAAAGGCACAGGTGTAAAAGCTTTCACAGGGCTGGCAGGAAAAGAAGAGGATGTGTTATAGGGCCGTGTCTATGTCAGGAGGTCATGCCTTTATCAGGTACAATGGACATCTAACTTGCATTATTTCTGTTTCTTTAACTCTCACTGCAGCCATTCATATTCAAAAGTAAGAGAGAATTTTTTGGCTTGGGATTAACCAGAAGAGCTGCTGAGGGTTGAGGAGGAGTGATATCAGCAGCCACTGCTTCTGAGAAGGATGCTGTGAGCTGCAAGGAGGGCTTGCATTAACAGAATGAATGGATGCTCTTAATCCTCTTCAGTGCAATTGCCAAGGTTGGAGGAAGTGACCAGTAAGCAACATCTCCTGCCTACATAGGGGCCACAAATTCAGGGTTTTCTTTGTGTGTGCAGAATTACTGATTGCCTTAAAATAAGTAAATAAGTAAGTAAATAAATAAATAAATTTTGCTATGAAACTGTGGAGAGGTCCGAGAGATCCAAAATGTCTGTCTGCACATTCAAGCCTCTGCTTATTTCTTGTGCCCTGGTAGTATTTTTCACTGGTACTGAAGGTCAAAAGATATTGCATGGAAGGGTTTTTTACAGTTTTTATTTTGTTATAAATGCACACAAACACTGAACTGATTTTCTTTTAAAGGCAAGAAAAGAGTGGAGGGAATCTTGAATGCAATCTGTGTTCCAATAGGACCTCTCATTTTTCCCCTCTAATTGTAGGTACAACCTGCAAAATGGGATCTCTTCCCAGTGGCAGAGTTCTGTGAAGCAGTATACTGCCATGGAGGGAAATTACACAGAAAAGGGAAGATGGAAACAATACTCAATCAATAACATATAGAATAGTGGAAAAGCAGCAAAAATACACTTGGAAGGGCATATGTGAATTCTTGTGGGGGACTATTTGATGAAGTTTACACATCCACCGATATTTTAACAAGATGTACTTCTGATTGATTACTGTAGTACAAAATTCCACCCAAGCACCGTGTATATTTGTTATTTTTCACAGAAATATACATTGCAGGAAATAGTTTTAAAATGTTTCTAAATTCAAGACACTGAATTTGCTCTTTAGAAATGTTACAAATGAACTTGCTCATGTAATATTTTGACCTTCTTACCATTCCTTTCCTCTATATTCCCTGTCTGGCTATAGGCTAGATGAACCATAGTCAACTCGATTTTTTCCAATCTTGACAGTAGGAAACAAAAAAGCAGAGAGAAAAAAACCAAAAACAAACAAACAAACAATGAAACAAAATCAAAACCTGAGCTGTTAAGAAAATCAAGAAATATTTGCTAAATGAGTCAGCAAGGTCTAGATCCTTGCTCTACACACAATCATGTACAGAAATGACTCTGTGATAAGAAATCCTGTTAAAGAATTACATTTTTAGGTAGAAGCGTGAAAATCAAATATAGGGTTTTAAAGCCATTTGATCTCTCCTCCAAAATACTCTAATACTTTGCTAGAGAGCACTGACATGCTGGGATGCCATCCCCTTTGATTTTAAAATAAATGGGTAATGAGAAAAACAGAAAGCATCCCTAACCTCTAATTGCAAAATTCACTTTTGTTCAGTTATTTAACGAAAAACTAAAATTCAGAGTGAACTTCTTATACATGAAATGTTTTAATTAGAGTAGGCTAAGGAGGTATCTGTCCTCAGAAGACCATATGGCTTAGAAGTAAGTAATTCCACATCACTGGTTTGCTGGCAATAATGGAGTGAGGCGGAAGAATGAATTCATTTTAAATCACATCCATAAGGGAATGAATTGTTCAGAATGTTCTTTGTGCCACACAATGGCTGTAATTTTAAACTGCTAATACCTTACAATAAGAGCCATAAATGGGTTATTTCTTGCTTTTCATGGGGCCAAATTCTGCTTTTTTGATCTTCTTGCGTAGCTGTTATTAAGATCAGTGAAAGTCGAGCCAACTTTTACAAAGTGTGGGATTTATTTAAATCTATTTGGACATAGTTGGATAAAGTTGGGCTGCCCAGTTCAGCTGTTCCTCCCTGTGTGCCACAGAGCACTTGCAGCACTGGGATGTGCAAAAAGGGAGTTCCTGCCTAGCTACTCTCTCTTCCCACCCATAATGAGCCTTTTGGGATTTGTCTTCAATATCTTTTTTGTAGTTCTGGTTAGCTCAATGGGTGTCTCTCCATCACAGGTTGCCTGTGCTGGGCCCAGCTTGCCTGATGAGCAACTTTCCTGGAAAACACAGAAGGTGAGGAGTGTCTTTGAAGGATAGGATGCATCTGACAAAGCTGAAAATACAATTATTGATTTAAATAGTTCAAAGTGTTGCAAATTCATTACCAGGAGAGGAGAGCCATTGTTGTTGTTCCACGTTACTCATTGTACAGTCAAGCTGGAGGCCATGATCTGCAGGATCAATAGGAGATTAAAATTCCTACTGTTGTCTGGAGTTATGCCATCTACTAGCAACATCTACCATGTTGGCTGATTTATACATGGGTGCATGGCTACAGGTAGTCAGATATACTGAACTACAACGACCATAGCTTTGAAGGACTGAAACTGAAGCGATAGCACCGCATGGTTTCAGAATTTGCTTCCTATTTTCAAGCCTGCCTGGATGGAGAGGTACCATGGTGCAGCCCTAAGGGCAGCTGGGCAGAGGGTATGAGCTGCAATTCACACAGGGATTAACTGCCCTGATGTGGTGACTGCCAATAACCTCAGCAGGACACAGCCTGAAGGTGAGAACATGTCCTAAATCCCACTGGTGTCACCAAAGGGTGAGCCCCTCAAGGTCTAGGTGCTGTTTCATCTACAGATGCAGAGGTAAATCTGCCAAGCACCTACAGCTGTAACTGATGCTCCACACATCCTGCTTAAGTTGCCAACTCACCCTGAAGATACCTGAAGCCCAGAGGTGCTCAGCTTCTCATTGGCAAAGGTCCCACAAACCCTCAACCATGCCCTGAGCAGCTCTGGTCTGCAAACCAGGAGCTGCCCTGCTGCTGCTGCCGCATGGGCTGGGCTCTGTGAAAAATGAGAGAGGATGTGAGGCAGCTCTATGTTTGTGGAAAACACCCCTACAGCTAAAATATTTGAATGTAGGAGACCTCAGTTAAATTCAGTCCTCTTTCTGAAGGGTTCTGAGTCCACCTCTAGGAAGCTGTGAACCGTTATACCATAAAGTAGATAACCACAGAGACATTAGTCATCTTCCCTGGCAGGACTGCTCCCTGGTATGTAACATAAAGAAAATACTTAGGCCAATGAAGCCTGTTTTAACTCTAAAAGCTACACTGTTTCACTCAGCATTAGCCTAAATAAAGCCTTTACTGGGATGGGTAATGGCATTCAAATTTCCATGATTTACATTGCTAAAAAACAGGACTAGGTCTGAACCCTTTAGTAGAATGAATATTTAATTTTTCTGTGCCAGACATAGAAGCTCAAATTAGAAAAACTCTGAGGAAATCAACTACTGTCAGGTGACAGAGCCTGTCCTTTTGTACCACTGCAGGAAACTTTTTCAGAGGGAAGTGCTCTGGCTAAACCCTGCTAATGAATCAGCTGTGCCTCTGTGGAGGCATGGCCTTGAGATCTCCCTTCTACAAAAGATAAATGAGAGATCAGGATTATTAACTGTATTAATGTAGAGAAGCAGACTGAGAAAGATGGCATGACCTAAAGGGGGGAGGTCCATAAGAATCTGAAAAGAATTATACTGATGCTTTCCTCCATCATTAAAATTTGTTTTCAGGTGTATTCTTCTCTGAAAGCATTCATCAGCAATCATATGCCACGCACATGTAATTATTTTTTCTCATATGGAAGCAGAAAACATACACCTGCATATTTCTTTTTCCTGTATTGTTTTCCCTAAAGTACATTTGTAAAAGAGTAGAATCGACTAGAAGAGCTCTGCAATGCTGTTAGTTCAGAGATAAGCATCCTACTCAATTCCTTTCTGTAGCTAGACATGTCAAAATGATGGAAAGAGGCAGAGGAGAGGAATAGTGGCAGAAATAGAAGTTTGATGGGCTAAAGCAACAGAACAGAAAAAATGGAAGAGGCTAAAAAACCTTCAGTGATCTTTGCATATATATAGGCAGTTTAGAAACACTGTCCTAGTTGGAATATATCCACTGAAGCCTAATCAGCCCCTGAAATTCTGTTAAGAACGGCCCAGAACAACAGCTATGTTGTAAGAAAGGAGATAAGCTAAATTTTTTTTTTGTCCTTACAGAGACTGAAACTTCAGCTCATGTTCCACAGACCAAAGAACCTAAACTACAATGGGAGGTTGCTCAAAAATGAGCAACACTTTTTTTCTTACAAGTTGTAAGCTCCATCAAGAACTGTAAACAAGCAGCTCTTCAGAAAGGAATCACAAACATAGCCTAGCTATGAGAGAAAGTGAAAGAAAGAAAGGGTGCCTGGGTGAGTAAATGAGAGCCTGGCGTGCTGGGATCACGTATCTGAGCCAGGGCAAGCTCAGCTCACAGAAAAGTACTTGCTCCGTGCTTAGAAGTGATTAATTTTGATTCCAGTGCTGTTGTGGGGTACCCTCCTTTTTCTGCTCTCTGGCTCCACAGCTCTTCCCATGTAAGAGACAAAGCCCTGGGGTCTGTCAGTTGGTGGAAATTACCAAAGGAGGGGGCAAGTTTTGGATCCTCTGTTTCTCCCTCACCTATCTCTGCTTCACTCACTTCTTAGTTTTCCCCATAATTGTAATAAAGATTCACCTTAGTGGTTACTCCAGCCCAGTTCCAGCAACAGAGAACACTTCAGTTGCCAATCACCTTTGCAAAAAAATTACTTCAGCCATACCAAAATATGTGTGAAAAAAAGAATCACTTGGTCTTAACCAGTTCTCCTTGTTCACAATGAGATATCTACAGATCCTTTTCTTCTTGGCAGGGCATCCACCCTTTTTTTTCTAGAATCACTGAGGTACATGAAGACTTCCCACAAAGGAGTGAGATTCACAAAGGGACTGTAAGAGACAGAGGGAAGGACCCTCATTCTCATTTGCCCTGAGGTTGATTTATATTCTGCTTCATGTGTGATGGACATCAGAGTGCACCTGAAAAGAAAATGTGTTCATACCTCCCTAGCACTGCTGGGATGCTACAGTGGGTCCTTGTTGAATTGAAACAGTCCATCTGCCTCTCAGCTGGGACTTGCACTGTGTTTTGCTTTTACTGGGCACAGGCAGTGGCCTAATGGAAGAAAATTTCAATACCACTGCGCTGAGCAGCTCATGGAGGAGCACAGACCCTCACTGAAACTGGAACAAAATGTCTTAAGTCTGGGTCTCAGAGGTGCACCCTGTATCCTCTGCCAATGCTTACTTGACAGAAAAACTGCCAACCATAGCAGTCAAATGTGCAGTACTTTGTCTTGCAGAAGCTGTTGCTGCCACACTCTGCAAACACACTCTCCCCAGGCAGCAATTGCAGTAGGTATTGTACCAATGTAGCAGCCAGCCCTAACAGTCTGTGCCCAGATATACTTATTCAGCTGTCTTTGTTCTGCTCTGCCATCGTTTTACATAGGAAACCACTGAGAAGTTCAAATCTTCTGAAACTAAACAGTGATAGAATGATGTGAGGATAAATAAAAGTGGTGGCTTTTGTACAGCCTTCATTCTGTCCCTGACCTTGACTTATTTTGGGATTGTATGCAAGTCATTTTATTACTTTGTGCATTTTCTGCCTGCAAACACTGCCTTTTCTTTGATGATCTTTGGATGTTCTTCTTTCCAAATGAGTCTGCATCTCTGGGTTCTTGCTAAAACTACGTGATAGATAAACAAACAACAGTAATAAATGGTATATCTTGGAAAGTGTCTTAGCAATTCAGGAGTAGATTGGATAAATCCAGGCTCTCTTGTGCACTTTTTCCAGGGGAGCAGTACATACAAAGGAAGACAGATCTTGGCCTCCTCACTAGTGAATCAGGATGGCTCCATCATCTGAGAAAGGATGAGCACCCTCTGCAACTCTGTGACAGCCCTGGAGATGATTTAATAGTACTGAGCATCAATTTCCAGGGAGAGGTAAACACTTCTAAGGTAGATTGCAGCCACCACATGGTTCCCTCCTGGCTGATGGGATCTGAAGAGCTGGCCCTTACTGTTGCTCCAGTAACACAGCTGCTCTGAGTTGTTACTAGTTTTACATGCTACCAGGAGTGCTGACACAAATCCAAAAGACATTTTAAAAAGACAACCAGAAAGATACAGCAGACAAAAAAGATAAGGGCTGGGAGCTAAGTCAGAAGCAATCAGCCCTCCGGCTTCATTGCTTCCTGTAGAAAATACGGGCTGTCATTGGAAAAGCTTAAAGCTGTATCTCAGCAATTTGTGCAACTGAGAAGCCTGATAAACACAAATTAGCCTTGCTCTTTACAATCTTAGACTCATAATTGATAGTTTTAATGCATTACACAGGTAGACTAAGAAGAAAAAATATGGCAATGGCATTTGGTATAATTTATTTTTATCAACCCACAGAAGCTTGTATTTGGGTGGAAATACAATGCTGAAATGTTTTCCATGTTTCAGGTTTACATTTTCTCAAAGAGTAGATTTTAACCTTTCATTGTTAGGCATCTGGAAGATTTTCATTTCATCTTTAAATTAAATATTTTATTTGCAGTGTCTCTTGCAATTTTGTCTTTCTGCATCTGTAAACCTAATTGGAGAATAAAGGTCATAAGTGTTAGTCACTCATGGAGAATGATTAACCATTATGCAATAGATTCACATATCTGTTCTTAATATTCCTGTAAATTTATTAATTTTATGGTAAATTTAAGAAGCACCTACATCATGTTAGCTTTTTTATTTTTTTTTTAATACAAATGCTCTATAAACAGCCAAGGCTATAAAGCTAGCTGAAGCCTACACTGTTTGGTCTCAAAAATTCAATACACTGCAGTAAGCAGGAAAGATTAAATGACTTGAGTTCAGTAGTTTAAAAATATTTTCCAATTCTCCTCTGTGAGAGGTTCGAGATTGTTCACATGACTTTCTCCTGCTGAATTACGATCACAGAGAGAAAGCAATTACTCTTTCATACACAGTCCAGAAAAGAAAACTTGCATTGAAAGAAAAGTGCTGAAGATGTGCAGTTCAGCACTCCAGCAATAAGAGGTAGACACCGCATTTGCCACACATTAGCATCGCTATATCGGTATCACCGTTTTACAGATGGGAAATCCTAGCACAGAGAGATTAAGGTAAAAAATACCCACTAATTCTGGTTGCTCCTTCTGAAATACCTTGAACCTACTTTTTCAAAGGATTTACTGTATACAGCAACTGTATCAAAAGACAGTTTCCATGGATTTTGAAAGCATTTGAAAGTTATCACTCTTTCTGCAAATGAGACCCTGAGGTATCAAACCAGATATCTAGAAAATGAAGAAAACACTGTAAAAAGACCACCAGTGAAATACCTGCTTTATATGATTTTCAGTGCTTTTTTCTGCATTTTCTTTCTGTGATGCCTTTTTTCATTAGCTGCACCTTTTCCAAATCCTGCATGTCTTCCAAATTCTGTGAGTGCTATCCCACAGAAAAGAAGCCTCATTCCTAAAAAACAGCACAGTGCACTTTTTGCTGACTGACCAGCAACTGAAATTTGAATATAAAATTAGTTTGATGCTTTCCTATATGACCATTTTTTCTTGTAAATCAGTGATGTAATAAAAGAAAATAATTTTGAGGAATGTGCTGGCATGAATGCTTTGAATTTAATTTTTCTTAACTACAAAATGTTAGCTTATCATAGCTGCAGAATAATACAGTTATACCTGTAATTCAAAACCACTATTTCAGATGTATTTTATTTTTATGGGGTAACTGCTTAAGGAGATAAATGTCAAAAGTTATATTAAATATTTTGAACTCTGAATGAGAAACACATCACCTGACTTTTTTCTTTTTTTCACAATTTAGTCTGAAATTTTTTGTGTTTTGTTTTTTGTTTTTTAAATCTTTGGTTTCCTTTGCCTTTTTGGAATATACCCTCCAGTCCTAATCATGAAATTCTACAATTTCATGCAAACTGGAAAAACTAGATCTTGCAAATGTCACAAGGCACTTAAACACACATACATGGTCTGTTTTTCAAGTTGGGCAGTCTGGGCTTTTCCTGCTTCTGTGCTCATAAATTTCTGTTTTCCTCACTGTATTTATTTTCCAGCCCTTTCACCATCTTTATCTACCTCTGTTGGTCCTTATTCCCAATTTTTTTTGCCTTCCCACTCTGCATCTTTTTCTCCTGTTGCTTACCAACCTCCACTCCTATTTCTCTTTCCTAAGAAGGTCCTTGACAAACTCTCATTTTTTCTACAGGCTTGCTTTCTTCTTCTCTTTCTCTGAGAGGAAGCAGATTTTTTTTGTTCTGAGCTTCATCATAACAGCATGGAGAGCTTTGAAACAACCTTGTTACTCATAGTCCAGTTCACCAAATGAAGATGAGAATTCTGCTGCTTGCAGCTGCATTTGCCAGATGTTATACAGCATCACACTGGATTGTGCTCAACAGAGATAGGAGGTTTGGGGAATTTTATCTGTGAGCAATGACCACATTTTAAGAGTCTTTTTGAAACAGCTAAGTCCTTGTACAAATATAAGATTTACCTCTCTGTCCTAACAGTCTCTCCTCACCAAACTTCTTGACCTTACTTCAGGTAATGAGGAATAGAAAATAAAAATTACTGGTGCTTAAAGAAAAAGACTATCAGGTACCATTTTCTTTTTCAACCTGTGTGAAACAACCAAAGCTTCTCAGGCATTATTCTCTAAAACAGCTGGAATGTATTGAAAATATATACCTAAATAAACCAAACAAAAGCAGACAGAGGCAGACACTTTATCAGCATGAAATTTTAAACATCAGTAGTTTAAAGTCTAGACAAAGTTATAAGAAACTGAGGGGAGTTTCAAGGGCAACATTCACTAATTTTAATAGTAGGCAGTGCTGTCTGTTCCACTGCTAATAAAATACAAAGTGAAACAACCCACAAGTAAAGCAGTATGTTAGCAACAGTGCTAGCAGATATTAGTCTCCCTCTAGTTAAATCCTTCTGGTGCAACATTAAACCTACAAGGTAGTAGGAAAAAAATTAACAACATGCTTTGGGATTGAATTAGAGGATTCTAGCTTCTAAAGTTACCTTGCCCTTTTTTCACTCAAATCACACAAGTGTATGATTGAGTTTCCAGTGGTAATATGAGCCCTGGTTGAACCTGAGCTGACCTGTACAGAGCCAGCTAAAATGCCTAGGTATTGATGTTACAATTTATAAAGAAAATTCAGATAAAACATCACCCATGGAGATGAAGAAACTGGCTATACACTGCCAGTGAGCAGGACACACTATAAAACTGTTTGTATCACATGCATCTGGACAGAGTTCATGAAAGATGTTTTAAAAGGTGCCAACACTGTATATCTCCTCAGCAATTATTAAGAAAAAAAAA
>WBND01001919.1:0-10194 GCA_013398595.1 Tychaedon coryphoeus
ACTCCATGCTTCCAACCAACTTGGTTTGCAGCTCCCTTTTTATAGTATGGTTTTCCTTGTAGTAAGCAATAATTGTTATTGTTTTGTTGTAGTAATTCTGCAAGGTAAGCAGTGGTGGTCAAAGAAACTTCCAAACTTCCGTGGGACAGTTCTTCGGATAATTGGTCATGCAACCATCTGGTCTTGGTAGATCAAAAAGAGAAGTAGGATGCCTGACCTTTAGTAGATAGTTTGTGATTGATCACACAAAGGCAGGAAATCTGATTCTGCAGAATCTGCTGGGCTGTGTGAAAGCCTTGTTTTGCAAGCTGTCAGTAGATACAACTTATTTAGGAAACATAACATTGATAACAGAGGGATTTAAACAGAATGGGTTTAATCATATATTTCCCTTTATCTAGGTCCATGTTCTTTTCTTATTTTAAGTATTCTGGTTTATACAAACTCCAAAACTTCTATGATTAACATGAATCATTTATCACTTATCACAGAAAGATCATAATGTCTCGTAAATTTATGAGAGTCATAAATTCTCAGTTGGTTCATCATCCATCCCTAGACAGAACTCCATGCATTCCAGCAGCTCTTTCACATAAAAGATAACTCTCCTTCTTGCTCCTCACCTCTGCCTCTCTCTCTCCCTGTCTCCCAGTCTCACGTCTGTCCTCAGGCTGTCTGTCCCCATCTGTCTCGTGCTCTCTCTAGGTCTCTGTCTCTCTCTGTCATTGCTTTCCTTGTGTTTCACTTTCCCTGTCTGTTCGCCCCTCTATTCTCCCCCTTTCTGCCCCTGTGTCTCTCCTGGTCTGTATTCCTCTTTGTCTCTTTGTTGTCATCTAGATGGAGGAGGATATGGTGTGCTTAAAGCGACAAACACAAGCTCTCTGTCTTCCGCTTCCGCCGTGACTTGCGTTGTTTCTTCCATTCTTTCTCTACTGGGGACAGCGGTCGGCTGAGCCCCCGCAGGTAGAAGCGTTGCCTCTGCCACCTATCTCCGCCTCTCCGCCCGTTTTGCAGCATCATCAGGAACCGGCACGAGTCAGGCGCCATCGCTGCCCGCCAGCGGGGCCAGGGCAAGTACTAGGGGGGGGCCACGTCTTTCCGTGCCGTGCCATGCGGTGTCGGCGTTCCCTCTAGCCTCTCATCACCCTTCTCTGTCTCCGTCCCACAGCAGCGCCTGATCCTGCCACCCCGCAAAGCATCCCAGGCAGCTGCGGTGCGTCCATGCAAACCCTGGATGCGGGGTACTTGTCCGCGGTTCCGAAGGCTGCGCACCCTCCTTTCGTGCTCCTCAGCAGTGGCGGTAGGTGGAGGACGTCGAGGCAGGGCTGGAGTGAGTGGGGGCGGCATGGCGTCCTGGCGGCGAAGATGGCCGGGGCCCGATTGGGCCTGGCGTTGGGGCTTGTGCTGCCTGGTGCTGGGGTCCTGGTGGGGCGCGCTGGGCTGCCCCATGTCCTGCCGCTGCAGCTCCTTTCGGATCTGGTTCACGGAGCCGGCGCCAGGCATTATCTCCTTCCCTGTCCCGCAGCGGAACGCCGAGGGCTTAAATGTCACCGAAATGTGAGTACGACTCGGACCCAGGCCCGGGAGAGTGGGTGGCGGGGATGGAGCCGCTGGAGCGACTTGGGGACGGCCGGCAGAGAGGAAGTTCCCTGCACTGAAATTCACTTGCTCCCCAAACTGATGTTCTAGCTGGAAGCTTAAAAGTCCGATGTGATTTAATTAGGACTTGACTTCCCAGATATATAATTTCGAACCCGTTTAGATGATAATGCTAGTTGCTAGCGGTACGATTTCCTGGGAAAGTCGGCATGGAGGTCGCGGGTCCGCGGAAATACATGGGATTGCAAAAGCACGCAGTCAAGTACCGTCCCCGGCTCTTCTATCTGCTGGGGCGGAGTGTGCGGGTGGGTGAAGTGTGCATCATCCAAAACTCGCTTCTGCTTCGGCGGCAGTTTTGGAAATGTTTTTCATTTCTCTTTTTAAAATTTTTGTCCCCTCCGTTTATTCCTGTGAATGGAGAGTATAGTGAATGCCCTGTCTATAGGCACGTGAACCTTCTTTGCCCGTCCCTATAAGGTTGCTGAAAGGAGAAAAGACTGTCAGCAGGAGAATGAGCATTGCAATGTCTCTCAGCAACTGTTGGAGCATTAGGAAACCCTCATTAATAGTGAAGAAAGTGGAAGGGTTTTTTTGATTTTTTTTTCCCCTTTTACCTATGTGTCATTACTTTGTTTCACTGCAAATGATTTCAGTAAAGGAACCCAGTAGCTTTTTGTGTTCAGTTCTGCATCCTCTTTACAGATCTGTGAAATCTACATACATTGCCTGAGAAAAGCTGCAGAGACTTGCTAAGTAAAATTTTGGATACCATATTTGTAGATGATTGACATGGTGAAAAAAACCCTCTGTTTTGTCCATTTTAATCTTCCTCGGCACCTGCTGTTTCTGTATTATTTCCTATGACATTTTTAATAAAAAAAGATAACAGAATATTTCCCTCCAAAATATATTCAGATTTCTAACTTTCCCTTCTCTTTCTTTCTCCTCTTTTTCAGTTTTTTTAGAGACAATGTGAAAATGCCATTAAATTTGGTGGGACTTCAGATTAATTCTAGCTCTTGGGCTACCTTTCTGCAGTTTCTTATAGTCAGTTTATTGCATTTCTTTATGCATGCACTGCACATGGGGGAAAAGCTGGAGACATTAATTTCTTCTACTCATATAGGGCCTACCTTGGGTAAATTTTTAGGACCTAAGAGAGTGAAGTAATATTTTTAAGTTGTTGCAACAGTTATTGTTTCAGATTTTGTTTAATATTCTGTGAATTGCTTAATGAAAAAAATTCTTGTTATGCATGATTGCTCATTTTTATAACCTTTGCTAGCCTTGTTATCCAGTATATTCAATCTGCAGGTAACTCAGCAATTTCCCCCTTGAACTTAAGCTCTGTTTAAAAGATCAGAGAAGAAATGCATATGTAAATATATATGCTAGAGGTGACCAACTTAAAACATGTCCAGTCATTTTCCATTGATATTTTTGGGTTTCATTATTTTCTGTGTTTTTTTTAGCATCACTGTTAAATTTTACATTTCTTTGCAATTTTTACCATATCATTCTGTAACACTGCATGTTGTGTTTGATGATCTAAAAATAATTGGGACTACTGAATTTCTCAGGAGATGCTATTGCCCATATTAAAGATGCTGTTGTTTTAACATAAATAACAAACACCCTTTAATTAGTTTGTAGACATAAATTAAAAGTTGAACTTCCTATCCTCAAGCAGATCAACACTCCCACCCAACTTGGTGTCATCTGCAGACTTACTGAGGGTGCACTCAATCCTCTAAAGTAGATCACTGATAAAGATATTAAACAGGAGTGGCCCAAATACTGAGCTCTGGGGTGTTACGAATGGATGTGGGGGTTTAGATAAGTTCTTGCCTTTTGCCCAGGCCTCTGGCAGCAGGCAGTAGCTTTATTGAGGTGGCCAGCACCCCAAAAGCCACTCTCATTTGCAAGTTCTTTAATAATGGCTTATTCAGTCTGTTATAGAATGAATTATTTATTTATTAGACATAAAACTAACAGATATAAGACTTAAAAAACTACACAAGAATAAAGACAAAAAGAGACTACCAGTAGGTATATACAGCGTGAGGTTAAAGGTACCTATTAATGTTACAGCTAGCGAAGAAATAATATAACCTGGGATTCAATGTATCTTACCATCCAATGGTTGGTGGGGCACACATCAAGATCCTTTGCCTCAATCCCCAGGAAAATAACAACAGAATTTGTGTCCAAACTCTGGGGAGAAGTCCTGAATGCTTGTCAGGGTGTGTGTCGGAGGTTTCTGCCTTTGTGATAATTGTGTGTCTTCTATAGTTTGTAAAATAGTGTCTTTCAGTCAAGAATATTTCTTTTATCTCTTCCCGCATCTACTATCCAGACTAAGATATTGATTCTTAGCTGAGGCCTGAGCCCTTTTGGTACCAGAGATGACCCCTTGCTGGACCTTTCAGCCCCTGGGTTATTTCTTTATGCACCAACTATCTGTGGTGTGGGGGTAGACATCCTGCCACATGGGGAACACCACTAGTGACCATCTGCCAGCTGGATTTAACTCCATTCACCACCACTCTCTGGGCCTGGTCATCCAGACAGTTTTTTACCCAGCCAACAGTATACCTGTCCAAGCCATGAGCAACCAATAAGAGTAGATTTTTGTCTTGTTGCTTAAGGTGCTGACATATGCTGGTCTTAGTCTGGAAAGCATGTGCCCGTGCTAAAATTGTTTATCATAACAGATCTTAATCATAATAATTGTTTATCATAACACAGCTTAATAATAATAATTGTTTTGTAGCATTGATTTATTAATGATAAAATGAATTCCAAAGTGAGGCCTTAATTAAAATAAAGAAATCAGCAACTGAAGCTCAAATGAAGAACTAAGGAGCAAGAATGCTGAGAGTAAAATTAATATATAAATATTATTAAATCCATACACTATAGGTACAATGGCATACAAGTAATTCTTGACCAGATCACTTGAGCAAAAATATTAATATGGTAATAAATGAGTCACTTTAAAAGTCTTCATAATTTTTTTGTAAAAAGCCTAATTTAATATTTTCTCTTTAAGTAAAATGTACTGTTAATATATATCAGTATGCATGACTCTTTATAGGTCTTGCTATCAAAGTATCTTCTTGCAGTGCAAGTATAATCCTGGCCTAGTTTAGGAGCTCTAGCATGATATCATTAATATGTTGTCTTATGATTATTCAGGTGAATGAGATTTGAAATTATTTGGTGTATTTCAGGAAGAACTGCTTCTCAACAAAATACTAGGTGACTTTAGCTCTTCCCCTATAAAAGAGATGTGGTTGTGTAGTGTATACATTTCAAAACCACAAAGTTAATTTCTTATGCAGCTCTACAAAACAGTCTAGAATTGCTAATAAATAAGAGGATAATTTATAGAGGTAATTATTTAACAAGTCGTGAGCCTGTGGTAAAAATACTTTTGTCTGTGAAGGATGGAATGGCTTGGCTTGATTTAATGTTTATTTTTGCTGTTTTGAAATGATACAGTAAAATGCAAAGCATTGGGCTGCAAACTATTGAAGGGATTTTGGACAGTTGAGATATAATAGCTTATTTTAGTAATCAGTCATTGTTTTTTCATCTTCCTTTAAAATTCTTGCTTATGGTGAGTTGAAAGTAAGCATTATGAAAATCAGTTTTGTAATTTCCAGGTTCCAAAAATACCCGAACTATCAACAAACCATAGGGATTTATATATGCTGGGTTTTTTTTTCTCTCAGGGAACCTTTTGCATCCCTCGTTTTAAAGCTTGTTCTTCCAGTCAGTGAGGGGCTCCTTGGGAACTTATCTGGGGTTGTCTCTAGCATGCTGAGACAGTACAAGCTGGATTTTGCTGGAGGATGGCAGCATTCTTCAGGTGTTCAACCTTGTGCAGGATTGGGCTAGCAAGATACTACCTTTAGTTATATGTCCTCAGTCACTCGATTTTTAAGAGAGTTTGGGATTATATATGAAAATGAAAGCAATTTGTATAAATTTGAGGCCTTGGTCTAGACAATGTTTTCATGAAGCTTCCCCTTCTTTCCATACTAATGAGAAAAGAGAAGGCCCAGGAGTCCAGCTTCCAATATCTTTAGAAAACATTTACCAAATATTTTCGATTCTATTTTTCCTTTATGATTTTTATGTTGAAAATATAAGATCTCAAATCACTTTAATACGAAAGGTTTTTCATAAGTAAATAAAGATTTTATTTCTCCATTTTTAATTAGTTTTAAAGTAAGAGGGAAAAAATAATGTACTTTTTGGCTTGCAGTTCTCTCTCTCTTCAGTGTTTGTCAGCTGTCACTGCAGCAACATCTAACATGTCAATACAGGTGGCTAGTAGAATTTCTTTGACCAAGTTGGATGAGTACAGTAAGTAGTGAATATTAAAAATATGAAAAACAAAGCAGAGAACTTCAAAAACCCTCTCAATACCTTATTGATGTTAAATGCATCTTTAGCTTGTTATAGTTGGAAAATCTCTCAATAAAAACTATCCTTTAAGAAATTAAACATTCCTAAGTTATCATTTATGTGAATTTAAAATGGAGAAATAAATTCTTAGAGGTTTGAAAGCCATATGCCTATGCTGCATGGGATGAAAATATAATCTATAACTGGACATTGTTTGCATTTGCAAAGATCTACTTATATAAATGCATGTAGACACATAGCTGCTATTGAAATGTAATATATTGGAGATGCACCTTAATTTTTTTTGATTGTGAGCCTAAGTTTTCAGAAACTGCATAAAGCCAAGCAAACCAAACTAACATCCCCTGAAATATGCATATAGAGATCTTGTTTCTTATATAAGTACTATTAAACATATGTGGTGGTTTTACCTTGGCTGGATGCCAGGTGCCCACCAAAGCTGCTTTATCATTCCCCTCCTCAACTGGACAGGGGAGAGAAAATATAATGAAAGGATCATGAGTTGAGATAACAAGGAGAGGTCATTCACTAATTACCACCACGAGCAAAACAGGCTTGACTTGGGGATATTTATTGGATTTATTGCAAATCATATCAGAGCAGGATAATGAGAAGTAAACCCAAATCTTAAAAACTCCTTCCCCCACCCCTCTCTCCTTCCTGGGCTTAACTTCATTCCTTGTTCTCTACCTCCTCCCCCAGCAGTGCAGGGAGATGGGAATTGGGGTTATGGTCAGCTCATCACGGTTCTGCCACTGTTTTCTCCTCACGGGGAGGACTCCTTCCCCTGCTTCAGCGTTGGGTCCCTCCCACAGAAGACAGTCCTCCACAAACTTCTCCAATGTGAAACCTTCTCACAGGCTACATTTCACCATAAACTGCTCCCATGTGGGTCCCTTCCACGAGGCACAGTCCTTCAGGAACAGGCTGCTCCATCATGGATCCCCCATGGGGTCACAAGTCCTACTAGGAAACCTGCTCCAGCGTGAGCTCCTCTCTCCATGGTGTGGGGGTCCAGGGTGTCCCTCTGGACTCTCGATGGGCGCAAAAACCCCCCTGTCAGACCCCTCTGAGACCCCCGAGTGAAGCCAGGGTGGTCCGAGGGTTGGATCTGGCCCCATGGGAGAATCTACCTAGCCTCAGAGAAGAAATGCAAGCTTTGGGAGTGACTAGAGTGTGAATTAGATAATTAGAGTGTAGAAAAGGTAGTTTTTGGGATTGTTTATATTATCAGTTTTTAGACCAAGATGGAGAATTTAGGGTGTGGCATCTTTTTCTTTCTTCTTCTTCATGTCCACCATTTCAGGGGGAATCTTGGAAATCACGGATTGGGTAGAGAAAAGACTGGACATCACAATAAGGTTCTGTAGTATTGGGGGATTATTGTAAACATAGTATACGTAATTTAGAGTATAAAAGATAAGCACAACCTACTGTGGGCGAGACTTTTGCCCTGGACACAGTGCAGTTGAGACTGTTGCTTGAGAGCAAAGGCTCTGAGATAACAGAGAATAAACTGGCCTTGAAACTGGACGGCTGTCTCCCGTGAATTCTTTCTTCAGCGGCTTCAAGCAAACCCTGCAACCTGAACCACCCTTTTATGTCCTTCTGAGGGTCTCACGCCATAAGGAGACCCCCAGACAGTGACACATGGGACCATAGGTCCTGCCAGGATTCTGCTCCACTGTGGGCTTCACATGGGATCATAGACTCCTTCAGACAGCCACCTGCTCCAGTGTGGGGCCCTCCACAGGCTGCAGAAGGATCTTTGCACCTCCCTGTGGTCCTCCATGGGCTGCAGGGACACAGCTGCCTTACCATGGTCTTCACTACAGGCTGCAGGGAAATCTCAGCTCCAGTGCCTGGAGCACCTCCTACCCCTCCTTCTCCACTGACACTGCTGTCTGCATAAGTGTTTTTCTTACATATTCTCACTCTTCTGGCTGCAATTTGCTTCTTCCCAATACCTTTTTTTCCTTCTTAAATGTCACATAAGTGTTACTACCATGTTAATTGGCTCAGACTTGGCCAGCAGTGGGTCCATCCTGGAGCTGCCTGGCATTGGATCTGTCAGACATAGGGGAACCTTTCAGCAACTTCTTACAGAAGCCACCCCTGTAGCCCCTACTGCTACCCAAAACCTAGCTATGCAAACCAAATACACCATAACATTACAGAATCATAATGCACTTGTGGGAAAGGAGCCATGCCAGGAAAATTCTTTTGTGAATATGTATATTTTAAAATTTTTTCCTGGAAGAAAATGACCTGTATTGACTGATGATTATCAACAGCTCATATAGCTGAAATTATTAAATCTATTTAATACCTGGTCAGCTACTTTTGTTTCTGACATTCTTGAAGATCAGATTTCCGATCAAAATTCCTTAGTTCTAAGCAGGGCCTGAGCAAAGAATTTTTTTCTATAGAACTAAGAGAAAGTAGAACAAGGCAGACACAAGACCTAAGACATTTGACAAGCAGTTTAAAAGATTTTAATGTCTAAATGGTGTCACTTGAACCAGCTTTTTGCTAAGCCTACTGGTCCTGATCCAGCAATATACATAGATGCCTTCTATTATAAAGGGAAGCCACCACTCAGATTCTGGCCTTGTTAAAATTTGTATCAAAACATCAATGGAATTGAAACATTTCAACAATGTAGAGTAATTTAGAGGGCATATGCTAAGGATGAAAATAACTTTTGTTCAAGCATTTTTTTGCTTTTAATAAATTTCAAGAAGAGATTTTTAAAATAAATTTGGAAGACAAGGGATATTCTTGAAGCTTATTAGTCGCTAGTGAGTTATTTCTGGATGGGAGTTTCTTGGATCCCAAGTATTTTCCTACTGTATAAAGACTGAATATGTTGAACCAAGAGGAAGTAGAGATTTAATATTTTAGAGGGGTGTTTTACAAATTTTCAAATACCATATTTAAATGAACCTGCACAGTAGTTTCATGAGCAAAACAATGGCAGTTGCACTTGCTACAGAAGCTTGTACTAGATTTGCTAGTTCACTATATACATTTGTCCAATATACAAAGAAGGACAAGCAATTAATCAAAGTTTGTTCATTGCCAAAACATAGTGAAATGGTAGTGCTTCTAAGTTTCTTATGGGAGAATCTCTTAAAAGACCACTAATTGGGGCTGGACAATTTATTTATTTTTCATCTTGGTTTGGCAGTTAAGACAACAGAAATATTTTGCATTTAGATTTAAACAAAATAATTATCTTTTTAATTTCTGAACCACACATATAAAAATAATTAGGACCGTATTAAGTAGATATCCTCTGTAACATGGATATCATCTTGTAGTGGGCTGACCATGGCTGGATGCCAGGTACCCACTAAGCTGCTCTATCACTCCCTTTCCCAATGGGACAGGGGAGAGGATAAGATGGAGAACAACCAGCAGGTGAGATAAGGCAGTTTTATTACAGTGAAAGAAATAAATAAGTGAGAGTCTACGCTTATAAGTAAAGGGGAAAAAAGTCAATCTCTACTTCCCATCAGTGAGAGATGTTTGGATGCTTCCTGGGAAGCAGGGCTTCAGCATGCGTAATGGTTCCTCTGGGAAGCAAACAGTGAAGAATCACGAATAGCCTCCCTCCCCTTCCCCCTCTCTCCCTTAGCTTTTATATTTGAGCTGACATCAAATTGTTATAAATGAGAAACAAAAAGTCTCGATATTCAGCGAAATTTGGATTGCTTTATTTTACATAGACGGAACAAGCAGTGCTGGGGAACGTGAAGGGTCACTGCCCACTCCATGCTCCATCGAACCTTGGTTTGAAGCCTCTTCTTATAGTATGGTCTCTCGTGGTAATCAATATTTTTT
Source organism: Tychaedon coryphoeus (assembly GCA_013398595.1). Taxonomy (NCBI): domain Eukaryota; kingdom Metazoa; phylum Chordata; class Aves; order Passeriformes; family Muscicapidae; genus Tychaedon; species Tychaedon coryphoeus. Next base: position 9,883 of record WBND01001919.1, read on the forward strand.
GTTTTTTTGATGTCATAATTTTGCCAGGTAAGCAGTGGTGGTCAAATAAACATCCATAAAGTCTCTGGGTGACAGTCAATCTCATAGATAACCATCTGGTCTTGGTAGATAAAACCGTCAGAAATCGGGAAGTCTGGTCTTTGTAGATAGGCAGCGTTGATTAAACAAAGGCAGGAAGTCTGATTTTGCAAAATCTATCGGACTATCGGAAAGTCTGATTTTGCAAACTGGTAGTAGATACAACTTATTTAGAAAACATAATATTCATAACAGGGGAATTTAAAACAGAATGATTTAATCATATATTTTCCT
>WBND01001919.1:18777-30751 GCA_013398595.1 Tychaedon coryphoeus
ATAGGAATCCTAAAAGATAACAGGTTTTGATAAGGAGGAGGGGGGCATGCTCTGAGGGGTTTCTTTGTCTTCAGGGGATAAGATCCCAGGGGCCTTTCTCAGGGGCTATGGTATCATCTACAGCACACCTACAAACAGTCCCTTGGCAAGCATCCACCTTGGCCAGGCCAGAAACTCCTGTCCAGAGCAAGTGGTGGGGTCCTGGGGTCTCAGTCTCTGATGATGGTCATGAGGCAGAAACTTCGGACCAACCCTTAAACCACCCCGTGACTCACGATCATCGTCAAGAGCACTCCTTTGTGGTGTTGATGTGAAGTCTTCAGGACTCGTCCGAGTTGGTAGCATATCCCAGAAAACAGAGACAGAAGTTGGATAGAATAGAAAAGTAGGAAAAAGATAAGGGAAAGGAAAAGGAAGAAAACAAAACAAATAATCAATTTTCCATTAAAATATACATTCAATTTCCGATTACAAAAAGATAATAAATTTTTCTGGTCCAAGTACAACACTATTCAAATAGACAATTTTAATCAACATTTAAAAATGCAACATAATTAAAATAAGCAATTTTGATCAATATTCAAAATGCAACACAACTCAAATAAGCAATTTTAATCAATACCATGTTTTATCTTATTTTAAATCATACAGTTTGCCTTGTGTCGATAACCTTAGGGATGTCAACAGTGACCGATTTGTGTACATCCATTATAGATGTCAATTGTGTCAATCGTTTCATCATTCTCCAATTCATGATGTAGAGGATTGCTGATAAAACAAAACCAATTAAAACCAATATCAAGAGGACAATGATGGCATGACACAATTTGTTCAGGATACCTGTAGCAGTAGGTGACCACTCAAAGAGAGTATCCTACCACCTGTGTTCGGCAATTCTTTTTACTCTTTCCAGAACACAATGTATTTCTTTCACGTTGTGATGAACAGTTATTAAGGCTTTTTGTCCGTTTTTCTTAATCCTTTCCAAAATTTCAATTAAAGTCTTGATGAAGCAACAATTGCTTTACCAGAGAGAGGTTCATCCCAATGCAGTAGGCAATAGATGGTGGATCAATGTGTAATTGGACTGTAGAAAGTGATGAGAGGTAACTGGGGCTTCGGACTGACCCTTACACATGGTACTCTACCAAGTACATCCCTGAAGACACCAATCTCTGCTCTCCTGAAGTCCAGGTCAGTCAACTTGCTGTGCCCTCCTTGTTGCCATATGGTTCTTGAACTCCACCATTTCATGGTCACTGTAGCCCAGGCTACCCTTGAGCTTTACATACTCCACCAGCCCCTCCTTGTTGGTGAGAACAAGGTCCAGCATAGCACCTCTCCTTGTTGGCTCCTTTATCAATTGGAGGAGGATATTGCCATCAATGCATTCTAGGAAACTTCTGGTTTGCCTGCACCCTGCTCTGTTGTCCCTCCAACAGATGTTGGGGTGGTCGAAGTCTCCCATGAGGACCAGGGCTTGTGAACGTGAGGCCGCTCCTATCTGTCTATAGAGGGCTTCATCAGCTTGGTCTTCCTGGTTGGGCAGCCTGTAGCACACCTCTACTATAATGTCACCAGTCCCTGCCCCCTGACCCATAAGCTCTTGGCTGACTCCTTGACCATTCCCAGATGGAGACTCATGCACTCAAGTTGGTGGTTGACAACAGAGGGCAACACTGCCTCCTCGTCTTACCTGTCTGTCCTCCCTAGAGCCTGTATCTTTCCATTCCAACACTCCAGTCATGGGAGTCATCTCACCATGTTTCCATAATGCCAATAAGGTCATAGCCCTGCAGGCTTTTGCACATCTCTAGTTCCCCATTTATCCCCCATGATGCATGTGTTTGCACATAGGCATTTAAGTTAGGCCCCCAATGAAGCTGACTTTCTGGAGTGTCTGGAATTCCTTTGTGATGCCCTTCAGGTGTCATTCTGCTGACCTGTGATCCCTTTCCAGGCTCTGGACATCTCTTGATGGCTCTGGCATCTAACTGGTATGAGTGGGATGGATTGAGGTTCCTCTCCTCCAGCAACTTTATTTTAAAGCCCTCTTCACTAGCTTGGCAAGCCTATGACCAAAGATGCTTTTCCCCTTCTCTGACAGATGGGCCTCATCAGCCTCTAGTAGACCATGTTTCTCCAAGCAAATTCTAAGAAGCTGAATTCCTGGATGTGGCACCACCAGCCCTGTAACCAGTTGTTGATTTACCAGGTTCAACTGGCCCTTTAAAACTCCTTCTCTTTTACTGGAAGGATTGATGAAAAAAAATGTGTGCACTTCAGTCCTTTATTGCTGCTCCCATGGCTCTGTAATCCTTCTTGATGCTGCTCATACTGCTCCTGGCTGTATCGCTGGTGCCCACATGGAGCATTGTGTCATTCCAATGTTCCTACATCTGTCTGAAATCAGAATTCCGGATATAAAAAATTATATAGTTCTATACTTTATTTTCAAACTACATGAGTTCACACCCCATGAACTTTATTTTATGCTTAGTTTTGTCAGAAAAGTTTGCAACTGGCCCATGCCCACAGAGGAGAGAGGCTAGGACATAAATTATAGAATTACAAGAGTCATTCTTCATTCATGTACATGAGGTGATACATTCAAACTGGGGCCCCCCAAATATGATTTTACACATGGTTCATACACCTTTCAAGCATTCAGGTGCAACATGATTTGACAAATCACTACTTAACACACATATGATTGTTTTGCAAATCAACTGTAATTCTATGGCATCATCATAACAGAATCACAGAAGAAGGCTGGGAGAAGTAAGGTTGGAAGAGACCACTGGGGGGTTATCTAGTCCAACCTCCCTGCTCAAGCAGGGTCCTCTAGAGCCCATTACTCACGATTGTGTCCAGATGGCTTTTGTATATCTCCAGTGAGAGAGACTCCACAATCTCTCTGGGCAGTCTGTTCCTGTGTTCGGTCACCCTCATAGTAAGGAAGTTCTTCCTCATGTTCAGTTGGAACTTCCTGTGTTCCAGTTTCTTCCCATTGCCTCTTGTCCTATTGCTTGGCACCACCAAGCAGAATCTGGTCTCCCTTCAGATACTTATATACATTGATAAGATCCCCTTTGTCTTCTCTTCTCGAGGTTGAACAGGCCCAACTCCCTCAGCCTTTCCTTGTAAAAGATATGCTCCAGTCCCTTAATCATCATTCTAGCCCTCTGCTGGACCCACTCCAGGAGTTCCATGTCTGTCTTGTGCTGAGGAGCCCAGAACTGGACACAGGACTCCAGGTAATGCCTCACCAGGGCTGAGTAGAGGGGCAGGATCACCTCCCTCGACCTTCTGGCAATGCTTTCCCTAATGCACCCCAGGATCCCATTGGCCTTCTGTTATGAATCGATTTAAACACAGGAGAGCAGAGGAAACTTAAGTCTCTGCAAATAAAGCGTATCAAACCCAGAAGGGTTTGAAATGTACACAAAAAACATGATTAAAATCAAATGAGGTTAGATGTTGGTGCCAAAGAATTGATGTATTTTATTTAATAGTAAAAGAGGCAAAGAGAAAAGAAAGAAAGAAATAGAGAAAGAAGTGTGCGTGAGGGGTGGGGGAACAGGGAGAGAGTAACAGGGGTTAGGTAGAAACATATCACCCTTCCGGGGGTCCCAATGACATGTCATTGCTCCCCTCCATATGGTCTTCTGGTGGTGAGGGTCCCCTGCTGCCACTGCCACTCCAAAGAGTATAGAATCCAGTGGGTTAATATACATTTTGGGCCAGGTGGGAATGCCCATGTGCCTCCTTTGCAGGGGGCCAGTTTGACACTGTCTCTTCCAACACTGTGGATCTGTTGCATCATGTGCAGTGCTCTGGTGCAGGGTCTGGGGACCCCTTTGGGGGAGGGGAGCCTTTGACAGTGTGAGAAACAAGGCTCAGTTTAAAATTTTTAAAAGTTTAATAAGGGATAAACGGGACAATATCCAGCACTGGGGTGCCTAGCAAACTGCCAGAAGCACCCCATTAGCTTAAAACAATTTTCTTATATACTTTGTCATTACATTGGCTAAATACATATTCATGAGGATTATACATATTCAAACATTCCTGAGAGTTTGCATGTTCCAGGAATTCTTTTGCTTGGTTTTAACCTTTGACTTGCCTTCATGCCATCCTGTAGATGAATATATTTTATTTCTCTCGAGGTTCTGTTCTGTTTGTTTGACACTTCCTGAGAGTCAGTAGTAAATTTTCTCTTGGTGTCCTGGTTCTTTTCAGCATTATCTTATCATTCAGATATGATATTCAACAAGTACATTAAATCACCATTATCTATTTCACAGAACTGAGTTATTCATACCACTGTCAATTAGTTATAAAAGCATTAACTACTTCTGCAATGGTTAATACACAGCACATTGTTGTTATTTTAATATTTTGCAGGAGCCTAAACTATAATATATTTATCACACTAAAATACATAAACTACACAGGGCCAGGGTACTGGCCACAGAAGTTGACAGATTATATCAAAAGCAGTTAAAAGTGGTTATAAATTGTACTATATCAAAATAATTTGCAAAAGTCAATATATACTAGCAAAAGCAAATAACTAGATCGTTATTTATAACAATGGGCCGTGTCCTTCATGTGGATTCAGCTTCTCCCAGGGTGAAGGGGCCCCACAACTGAGCTAGTCTGCACAGCGGAGGATGAGCATTCACTGCCTCTCACCAGAGGCTTTGTTCAGCACACACCCAAAGCCTCTTTCCCCCCACCCTCAGATGTGAGGGTCCATGCGAACCTGGCAGCTGATAGCTCTGGGGCTTCGTTCTCCACTCAGATATTAAGCTTGAGCTCTGGGAATGTATTCTTCTCCCCCAGTCCAGATCTGAGTTGTTACTTTATCGTCATCAGCGGGCTGTGTAGGGCTTCAGTCAGGACCCCATTCAGGGTGTGGTGGTCTTCTCTGCAGCCTTTCTAATACTGTTTTTCTATAATAGGCAAAAGCCCTTCATGAAAATATTTAAGTCAAACTATATTTCAGTCTCCGACACCTTCTTGGCCACAAGGGCACATTGCTGATTTATGGTCACTAACTTAATCTTTCTCAATGTTGCAGGTTAGGATTGCTCCTTTTGTTTTCTTTTTCTCAGGGAATTTTTCTCCCATCTGTTGCTAAGAGGCAATAACGACTGGTACTTGAGACAAAAGAAGTAGCCATGGTTCAGGGGAAGGATGTGGCTGGCTACTCTCTCAGATGAGGGGTTTCTCTTGGAGGGGCAGAGATACCTCGAGATTTGGGCTTGGGGGAAGGGGCTGGGCGCAGCTCGGAGCTCTCTCACTCTCAGCAGCGGAGGGGAGACGGGCTGCGGTCGCTGTGGGGAGAATTTGTCACCACTGCTGGGCTTATGTACCTTGGACCCCCACAGGCTTATTAACATCTTACCTCACTAGAAAAGGACCCTCACCATCTACTCAGGTGCCTCAGGGGAAAACCCGGGACCCCGAGCCCCTTCCCCCATTCGAGGGAGCCTCTCCCAGTTGTGTTCAGGAGCCTGGCTGCTGCTGCCTACTCCCGTCGTTTCTCTGCCAATGCTCCAGGTTTTTCCCTACACTGTAATCCCGCGCCTCCTGCCTGCTGGGACACACCGCAGCTCCTGCCACAGATGAGGAGTTTCTGCTACCTTTTGCTTGTTACCCCGGGTGTGCCCGCCTCTGCCATTCCAGCCGCTACTCCGAAGTTTCTGCTACAGCCCATCTCACCATCCAGAGGGGCACAGGGATCGGCTGCCCCTGTGAGGTTGTAAAGAAAGCCCCTTATCCATCTCTTCCGCCGGCTACTCCCTCCATTACCCACGTGAGACACGACTAAGCATGCGCCACAGCACCCCCTGCAGCCGCGAGGGACTCATTGAACAAGCCCTGCCCGGCTGAGAGCCTGCCAGAGCCCCTGCCGGCTGTGACCGTAACTACACCAAAGGGGAAGGTGCTTGGCAGCCAAGAGAAGGCTGTCACTGGGTTTCTGGTTTTGTTTGTTGTTGCTGCCGTTGTTGTTTGTTTGCCTTTGTGAGATGTTACATAGTGATTCGTGTCATTTTGAAAAATATACCATGGGATCAATATAAACAAGAATGCTAAACTTAAAGTAAAGCATGAACATGAGACAAAGGAAAATATAATGATTTCATTATATTTGTTTAAATCACTTTGCTGTGAATTACTAGCTTTTGCTGTTATGTATTTTTTCTTTATTTGCAACTATAATTATGAATTGTATCCGCTTTTTATGTATAAAGAAAATGCAGGCTTGTGCGAACATAAAAAAGCTTGTTACTGCTGTTACCTGCTTGCTAGGAGTGTAACCTGAGAACATGTTCAAGCCTTGCCCAGACCCGGTGGGGGCTTGTAGCCACTGCTGCTTGAGTGCTAGCTAACATGTTAGGGCTTGCTCGGACTTGTACCCCAGCACAGTGGGCATGACACAGCTCAACAAGAAACTGCCTATAAAAAGGGCAGTGACCAAGGGTAAGACAGACATGTTAGTGGAGCGCAGACTCCCTGCATCCCCAGCGCTGCTTGCCTGATCTTTATCAATGAATTAATAAATTGCCTTATTGATTGACCTACCCGATTGTGGTAATTTATAACACCTTTTTATACATACTACTAAAGAATTGTTATTCCCTTTTCCATATTTTTGCCTGAAAGCCCCTTAATTTCAAAGTTATAATAATTTGGAGGGAAGGAGGTCATATTCTCCATTCCAAGGGAGTTTCCTGCCTTCCTTGGCAGATACCTCTTTCCAACCAAAAGATGGTGAAATGTGGACATATATGTGTTATTATTCAATTATTAATTTGTTGAAGTTTGTTGAGATTAACATGTTATTGTAGGCTACAATGTGCAGTTGGTAGGTGTATGATTCTCAATGGTTTTACAAGAATGAGTCAGTAATTTTTGAAGGGGACATGAAAGGCATGAAAAAAGTTTTCTGATGACTCATTGAAGGAGACACAAAATGCTACAGCATAATCAAGTGATTAATACTGTAGACAGCTGAGGGTTTGGATTAGAGGCAATAAGTGGTATTTGTGAGCTGATAAATGTGATTTGATTTTTTATTATCCTGACAGATTTCAGTGGTGCTGCACTGTGTGGTGTGTAGTGGGAGCTTCTCATGTGTGTTCAGCCAGACATAAGTCAGGATATTTTTCTTCTGTGCTATAGTAAAAAATGTTCAATTAAAGAACAGGATGGATATTTTTAAGGACAGGCATGCAAATTGCATTTAGCATCACCCACTGCAAGTTTGAACTTTTAGAGTATTAATATTTGATGATAAATAACATCAAGGTAGAGTAGTTGTGAAGAAGGTAAAAATAGACTTCACTTAATCAAGATTTTTAAAATTTCAAATCTCTCTCTAAGTAAACAAAAAAACAGCTTCCCTTTGAAGTGCACATCCACATTCATTGTACTTCTTCCTTTCTCACTGATGTGGAATAGCTGCAAAGATTCACCCTTAAAAAAGATTTTTTAAGCAAATAAGGAATCATAGGAGAACCTGAGTTGCTTGTGATAATTTACATCTGTCTACTCTTCAGGGATTTCCAACTGTGTAAAATTTCCTTTACTGTCATGTTCTATACTAAGTGGGTGGTATACAAATGTATTGAATAACAGTTATTTTGAGGAATTTGTATTTACACTTAGGCAAAATTTCTTCCGACTCCCTATTTGAAGTACAATTATGGAAAGTCAGAAATCATTCAACATAGGCAGCCTAGTACCAGCTCAAAGTGTGGAACTTTTTAAAAATTGTTTTTTAAGGGAGGCAATAAGAGAAAGATGGGGGAAAAAAAGATTATTAATTTATGTTGCTTCATAATTCCAAATTCCTTTTGTTTGTTTGTTTGGTCCCTAATGAATGAATAATGTTTTTTGGGGTTTTTTTAATAGATGCTTTGCTCCCACTCATATCTTAATTTGGTGCAAATTGTGGTTGCTTCATTAACTTTAGTGGAGCTGAGCTCTTTTACACTGCTTTAGGCTGTCCTGGGTAACCCAAAATGTTATTGAATTCCATATCTATCTGTGCCCAAAATTGTTGCTGTCTCTTTAAGACCTGGTGCCGCATCCGGAAATGGAAATGTGGGGCTGGGGGAGCATTGGTCATTTTAAGGTCAGACCACTGAGGCAGAGCTCTCTTGCCTCTTGGCTGTTGCTTTTTTCCCTTTCATTCTTGCAAGGAGAGGGCTGAGGCAGCACAAGGCAGAAACTTTCTTTTATTTCTGTCTGGGCTCTGGAGTGGATTGCTTCAGGCCAGTCTCTGGAATGGCAACAGTAGCAACCCAAGAAGCTGCATTTCACAATCCAAAACTATTTCAGAGTGAATTTGGCAACACCTGTCTGCAGTGCGAAGCCGAAGCCAAAGCCATGCAGGGTTGGGGCATCATTCTTTGGTGCTCAGGAGTCTGTTTTCTTCCTCCCCCCATCAGAACAGGGACTTGAGACAGCAGCACCGACACCAGTGGCTTGGAGGCTGCAGTGCCAACACTGGCTGGATTCAGCTGGCCAAGAAAAAGGCAGAGAGGGAGAGACAGGAAGCCTGCTGAGCCACCACATGAGAGCCTGTATCAGCGCCTCAGCAGCATTGACTCTTTTTGGATAGCAATAGTTTTTCCAGGTTTTGTTTTCCCCTGCTCCCCTTGTATGATTTTTGGGAGGGAGGTGATTCACGAAAGGCAAGGACAAAATACCTTTCAATCGGTTTAGTCAAAATGATATGTTTATTTCAGCGCTGGGCAGACACATGGGATCTCTCCCAATTTATTCACAAAAGTCATGCATATTCTAAGACTTCTATACATATTTATTACCTGTCACCGCCCATTCGCAGCTCAGTATTAAAATTAGTTGCCTAATCATTGCGGTTGCATAGTGTTCCCTCGGTGTTGAGTCGGTGGTCTTTTAAATGAGTTGGAGGGTTTCAGGGGAGGAAGTAAGGACCGTCTACCTTGCTCTAAACTTTTTACCTCTGTTATAAATGAGAAACAAAAAGTCTCGATATTCTGCAAAATTTGGATTGCTTTATTTTATATAGACGAAGCAAAGCAGCGCTGGGGAATGCGAGGGGTCACCGCCCACTCCACACTCCATCGAACCTTGGTTTGAAGCCTCTTCTTATAGTATCATCAATAATTGTTGTTTTTTTGGTGTCATAATTTTGCCAGGTAAGCAGTGGTGTTGAATAAACATCTGTAAAGTCTCTGGGCGATAGTCAAGTCTTATAGATAACCATCTGGTCTTGGCAGATAAAACCTGCAAAAATCGGGAAGTCTGGTCTTTGTAGATAGGCAGCGTTGATCACACAAAGGCAGGAAGTCTGATTTTGCAAACTGGTAGTAGATACAACTTATTTAGAAAACATAATATTCATAACAGGGGGATTTAAAACAGAATGATTTAATCAGATATTTTCCTCTATCTAGTGTCCATACTTCACTTCTGACCTTAGTATTCTGGTTTATACAAGCCCCAATGCTTTTATGATTAACATGAATCTTTTGTCAATTATCACAATTTCCCCACTTCTTTTTTTTTATTCGTGTTCAGGCTTCAAATTTTGTCAGAACTTCTTGTACTAGATTTAATTCATTCACAGCCATTAGTTTGGTTGTCAACTCAGGATTTATTGGTATTGTAGCAACTTGCATTCCTTGAACCATTGATTGGATTAGTCAAATGAAGCATGGAACAGGACAAGGGATGAACAGAAGTCTTAATAATGCACATGTTAACATAAAACCTAATTTCTTCCACCAAGCTCCCCCCAACAGGTTATTCCACCAATTATCATTAAGCATAGAGTTTCAGGTTTGTACAGGTACATGGCCTATTTGTTTTATTTCTTCTGCAATTTTAGTAATTACTCCATGCCGTGATTCTCTCCCCACTCTCCAACCTGCCTCGGCTAGCTCTGGGTCACAGATGGAGTGAGTTTGGCATGGACAAATCAAAAGATCAAGGAGGCTCTTCTTCCCAGGAAAATCCAAGCTTTTTTCTTGAAGACTTCCAGGGGAAAAAGGGGGAAAACAAAGGAGTGGAGGGGAATTTTAAACCTAGGGTGAGGGGAGGGGAAAACAAGCTGCAGCCAATGGGGTTACACCGGAAGGGAGGAGCTAAGGGAAGGCTGAACCAACTTCACAGAATTTCAGGGGAGTACAGTACAAATAATTTTTCTCAGTGCAATATAAAACAATAACAATACAAAGTCATAACAGTGCAATACAACAACTTCACTCAATCACAGCTTGGCCTTTGGGGGATGCCAGTTTTATGTTCCACTCCCCACTGCTGGACAAACTCTAGGAACTCCTTGGATGTATATGCTGGGCCATCATTGGTCTTAATTTCCTAGGGATCCCCAACACTGAAAAGGCTTGCACTAGGTGTTGTTTGGCAAGCATAGTCTTTTCTCCTGTGTGGGCAGAGGCATAAACTGCACCTGAATATGTGTCAATGCTTGCATGAACATATTTGAGGCGACCAAAACTAGGAATGTGTGTGATGTCTGTCTGCCACACTTCACAGCTGCCAAGGCCCTGGGGGTTAACCCCCATACCCAGCGATGACATGGCCTGGAGCTGGCATCTGGGACAGGTGGCCACAATGGCTCTAGCCTGACTCCTTGTTAGCTGGAACTGACGAATCAGACCTGGCACATTTTGATGGTATTGCTGGTGTCTTAGCTTTGCCTGTTGGAAGATGTCAGGAAGGCGTGCCTTTTCAGCTGGGGCAGCGAGGGAGTCTGCCTTACGATTCCCTTCTGCGATTTCGCCTGGCAAATTGTTGTATGACCTTACATGCATCACATAGAATGGATGCTCTCAATGTGAAACTAAATAAATTAGTTTTGAAAGCAACCTGAAGAGATGCTCATTCTCGATGTCTTTGAGAACTGCCTGCTCCGCTCTGGACACTCCCCTCACCACATATGCTGAGTCAGTTACCAAATTAATTGGCTCTGAGAACTTCTCAAAGGCTCTCACAACTGCAGCCAGCTCGGCTATCTGGGGTGATCCCTCCACAAACTCCACATCAGCTTCCCAATGCTGAGTCTGGGGATTTCTCCAAGTAAACACTGACTTGTGGGATGCCCCTGACACGTCTGTGAACACTGTGAGAGCTTTGAGTGGCCTACGGCTTCTCTTCTCACAAGGAATCATGTGGAATTCCTCATTAAACAGTTTGTGAGATGGGCTGTGGACTGATATTTGTCCACTGTAGCTGTCCAGAGATAACTAGAAGTTGGCATTGCTCTGGAGCAAGTGCTCAAACATCTCTTTGGTCAACCTTTCGGGAGAGTTCCTTCCCTCCTCAAAAAGTTTGGCAGGTGAATACACACAAAGTCATAAACAGCCAGCTCATGCAGCCTCATCCTGGCTTTCCGAATCAGCTGAGACATCAGTTCTTGTGGCTTGGTGATGGTCTTGGATCTTTGGTGGGAGAAGAAAACCCACTCTATGATTAAGAGTGAATCTTTCTGCCCTTTGATCCACTGGAATATTAAACCATGCAAGTGTGGCAGTTTCCCCAGGACAATGAATTTGAAAGGCAGCTCGGGCTGATAACGGTGAGCCTGCTTCTCGGCCAAAGCTTTCTGTGATTTTTCGATTGCGGCCTTTGCCTGTGGGGTCAGTTCCCTGGGAGAAACCAGCTCTCTCTCCCCCTTCAATAAATTGAGGAGGGGATCTAGGTCCTCATTTGTGAGGCCTAGCCAGGGTCTGACCCAGTTCAAAGACCCACACAGGGAATGGAGATCTGCTAGGGTTTTGGGATCACAATAGATTTCCAATTTCTGCGGAACAACGGTCGGCGCCGTGATCTCCTAGCCCAGGTACTTCGAAGGTGGCATCCTTTGAACTTTGTCTTCCTGCAGTTGAAATCCAGAAGAGGTTAAAACTTTAACCACTAGGTCAAGTGTGTGTTGGAGTATAGAGTCATC
>WBND01001921.1:0-22820 GCA_013398595.1 Tychaedon coryphoeus
GTCTCGGTCCCAGGACCTGGACACAAACGGGGGCCTCTTTCTCTGTGGAATCAAGCTCACTCCACCACTCTTGTCATGTCTATTTACAGGAGGCCTTTATCACTCCATGAACAGCCAGAGTTCCAGTTGGCAGCATCTTTAGTCTGGGAGAAATCCTAATCCGTTCGGCATTTTACCTGGCAGAAGCCGCGCCTCACACGCAGGGTCCTGGATACAAACAGGGGCCTATTTCTCTCTGAAATAGACCTCACTCCACCACTTTTTTAATGCCTATTTAGAGGAGGTGTTTATCACTCCATAAACACCCAGGGTTCTAATTGGTGGCATCTTTAGTCTGGGAGAAATCCTGATCCATTTGGCATTTTAGCAGGCAGAAGCCCAGTCTCAGGCCCAGGGCCCAGGACACAAACAGAGGCCTATTTCTCTGTGAAATAAAACTCACTCCATTCCTGGGAAAAAATGGTATAACTTGGAGGGGATAGAGGTGAGACTTTTAGCTGGATTTTTCTAAAATTTCAAATGATACTGAAATTATTTCCAATTGTCTAGTGAGAAGAACACGAACTCACAGCCATTGAGGGCTGACAGCCACTGAGGGAAATCTGACACAGTAGAAATAAGTAACTGAATTCCAATCTCAGCACTGCTGCCGAGCTCATCCCAGGGCTGCGGCGCTTTGGGGACAGACAGCCAAGGGGGCAAAAAGGAGAGTCCCAATCCTTAAAAAAATCCTCCTAAATGAATGCCACCAAAAATGCTGACCAAAACTAAAAAAACTCTGCCTCTAACCAAATGAAAACAAAATTTAAAAAAACTTTAGATATTATGATATTAATATTAATTATTAACTTTATTAAGATATATTTTATATCGTGATATTAATATTGATATTAATGTTAATATAATATATGTTTAAATATATTTAGGTTTATAGTTTATAATTTAGATTATATATTTAGTTATCAGTTACTCCCACAGTAACTCCTAAGTAGATACCCTGCTCATCCTCCCTCTTCTGGTCACTGTCCTCAATTTACTCATCTGAAGCCTCAATCTCAATCATCTTTGACACAGGCCAGAGGCCTTTTGTGACACGACAAGCCTGCTGAAAATATCTCAGGTGCCATACTTGACACATCCTGGAATTTCAGGAAGTTGTATTCCTCCTAAAACAAAAACAAGAACAAAGCCAAAAATAACAAAAGCACCTTAAACTCCTCTGAATGCACAACCTAAAAGCATGAACTTAAATACTCCCTGTATTCAATGCTATTTTCTTCACTGAATTTTCAAAGCCTCTGCTGCTTTAGATGCCCAAAAGCATCTGCTGAAAAAACAAACTGAGATATGGTGAAACAGCCTTTTCACAGAAATGAGAGGAGAGCCTTTATCTCAGCGGATCCCAGAGGGGGGATGAAGGCCCTTAGCAAAGCCTGGGGTTAATATACCCCTGATTGGGCCTGCCTTTCATCCGCAGGAAAAAGGAGGAGCAAATCCCACAAGGTATGAGTAAAAGGTCTCAGAAGACCTGCAGCTGCTAGGCTCCTCTGAATTAAACTTAAGGTATTTCTTCAATATAGAAGAAAACACTTCAGGGAAATGACAACGCTTTCTTTTTTGCTACAACTAGTTTGAGCAAAAGGGCAGAAAGCTGGTCAGAAGCAAAACTTAAAATTATTTTCTCCAAATAATGCAGGAAAATTCCCAGACCCTGGCTGCCTTCGGAGTGCCCGAACCCTCCTCCGAACCGAGCTCTCAGGGAGCTCAGCCAACGGGGAAAGAGAGAGGGTAACGCGCTCGGCAAACGAGAACGAAGAGGACGAAACCCCAGACACCGACCCCGCCGCAGTGCCGCGTGCTCCGCGCACGCGCGCCCTCCGCGCCCCGCTGGCCCCGCCTCCCCGACCCCTTCTCCGCTCTCTCATTGGCCGCGGCGGGAGAACGCCGTGCTGATTGGTAGGGAGGCGGAATGACTGACAGCTCAGTCAGGGCGGGGACGGGGAAACCTCGGCGAACGCCCCTCCTATTGGCTGCTTTGCCGCGGGTGGGCGCGGCCTCTCCCCTTCCCCCCCCTTTCCTCATTGGGGCAGCGCGCCGCCTTGCCATTGGCTGCTTTCGCGGGGGCGCGGGCGGGGCTGCCGCGCGCGCTCCATTCTGGTCGCCTCTCATTGGCAGCCCTGGTTCTGGAGCGCCGCACCATTGGCGGAGCGCGCGCGGTGGGCGGGGCTCGGCGCGGGGCGGGGCGCGCAGGCGCGGGCCCGGCGCTCCCCGAGGCGGCGGCGGCGGCTCCGGCGGCTCCTTTGTTCCCCCGCCGGGACCGGGATCGGGATCGTGATCGTGTCTGGATTGGGCCAGGATGAGCCCCGAGAAGGGCTCCGGGAAGTGCCCTGGCCCCGGTAAGGCGGGCGGATGGGGGGCGCGGGGCGGGTACGGCGGCCCCCGAGGGTCACGGGCCCTTTGTTCGGGACCGGCGGCGACCCCATCCCGGGGTGCTCGGCCTAGGGGACCCGCCTCACCCCCGGGAATGGTCCCCCCTTCAACCCCCACGGCATCGATCGCCCCTCAGCATCCTACATCTCCCAGTTTTCTCCCCTCCATGTCCCCCCATATCTGCTTTTTTTATCCTTATCCCGCCCCCCCCATGCCCACTTTTTCTGAAGCCCCTATATCTCCCCTTCCCTTCTTTTCCCACTATTCTCCCACGTATCTCCCTTTCCCCCTCCAAATCCTGCCGATCGTTTCCGTCTTTGTCCTTGTGGAGGACACCCAACCCCCCCGGCTCCCCCGGCCCCCGATCCCGAGGGGCTTTTCCCGCACCCCCCCCAGCCGAGACCCTTCCCAGCTCTGTGGGGTTCTCGCGCTCCTTTTGGGAATCCCGTTTTTTTCCATCCCAAGCCCCTTTTCTCCATCCTTTCCCATTTCCCTCTCTCCCCCGAATTACCCGATCCCTCCCCATTTTGGAGGGGAGGGTCGCGCGGTTCCCTCGGATGAGCTCCCGAATTTCTCGCTGGGAATTTGGCCCCTTCCTGGAGGAATCCAGGGCGGATCTGGGGGACTGGGGGGAGGGGGGTTGGAAATCAGGTCACAGCAAGACCCCCGATATTTGGGGGAGGGGGGGAGTGGATTTATCCCGATTCCTTTATCCCCCGTTTCAGCCCCGCCTCCTTCTCACCTCCGCGAATTCCCACTGCTGGAATTGCCTGTTTTCCTTCTCCGGAGGTGGAGGAAGACGGGAAGAGAAGGATAAGCAAGGAATTGAATTAAAAGAAAAGAGCTGCACCCACAGCCCATTTCCATTTCCTCTCCCCGTTCCCGACTTATTTTCCACCCCACTAAATCTCTCCCAGACTCACTCCAAAAATGGGGTGAAAAGCCTCAGGAATGGGAAAACCCTCCCTGCACCTCCCCCATCGTTTCATTAATCCAGGGGTTTCTTTCCTGGGTTTCAGGAATTAATGACAATTCCTCACCTATAATCCAGAGGGGTTTTAAGAAAAAGAATCCAGGAAAAATGAAATTGTGCTGTGGGAATGATTTTTGTGGCTGGAGCAGTTGGAATCCACTGCCTCCGGGAATTATTAAGAGCAATTTTTTTAATGGATTTTGGAATGTTTCCTTACTGGAAGTCGGCAAATTCCCTGAACAGACACCGAATTGGGCTCATCCGTGAGGAAATGGCCATTTTTAAGGAGCCTTGTGCTCTGTGAGCGCTGCAGTGCTGCTGAATAATGACATTCCCGACTTCATTCCAAATCACTTCCCGGTTTCTCCCCCAGCCCAGCGTTAGGAGCTCATCCCTCCAGAGCGTCGAGGACTGCCATGCCTGTAGGTAGGTGCTGGGATTTCTGGAACCCCCTCTCCCCAGAATCTGGGAATTGACATCCCACAGGAATATTTTTTTTTTAAATGATCGGTTTCCTTGGAATTATGCATAAAATGGGTGGGAGGGAATGATGGTAACAGGGCTGGAAAAGAGCAGGAATGGGGCTTAATTACAGCTTCATTCCCTGTTTCCCTGGAATAGCAGTGGTTTTCCTGGGAAAGCCGTGCTGGGGTGAACTGCTAGATCCAGCAAGAATTAACCCCTCTCTTTCCCGGGAAACCACTTTGTCCATCCCTGTTTGCTGGTCAGAAGAGGGGACAGGAACAGCTTTGCCCATGGGAGGTGAGAGATTAATGACTTAAATTGGGATAGATCTCTCCATGTAGGGGGAAGCAGGTGCTGGGAAATCTGAGTTTTTCAGTGTGCCAGAGCAATCTGAATGGGTGATATGCCTGGGAAAAGGGATTTTTTCTGGAAAATGAGGTTTTTCCCTCGAAAGAGAAGGGATCTGTCTGGAAAAGGAGTATCTCCCATAAGAATTCCAGTGGCTTTGGGTGGAATCTCTCCTTCTTTGGGCTGGAGAATGCGCATCCCAACTCTTCGTGGACCTTCTGAATGACCAAAATTCCCAGACTTTGTGCAAGGGTGGCACTTGTCCCTCCACAGCCAACTAGGGTGGATCAGGATGGGGCATTCCCCTTCCTCGGTCCTTGGTAATTGATTTGGAAGCAGATTCCGTGTTCCTTGTTCCTCAGCAGTGGATTGGGGATTCCCTGGTTTCGAGACCTTGGTGATGGATTGCGAAAGGGGTTTCCTGTTCCTCATCCCTCCATGAGGGGTTGGGAAGCAGATTTCCCATTCCCCCTGCTCCGAGGACAGATTGGGAAGCTGATTCCCATTGTTTGTTCCCAAATTATGGATTTGGGAAGGGGTTCCTGGCTCCTTGTTCCCAGCTAACAGATTTGGAAGCGGATTTCCCGTTCCACCGGCCTCAAGGCCGGATTGGGAAGAGAATTCCTGGTTCCTGAGCACGTACTGCGGGGAGGGTTTCTTGCTCACTCCACGATCATGGGCTGGAGAGGGTGTTTCCCACCCGGTGGTCCCTCGGTTCATCCCAAGAATTAACCCGGATCCCCCGTTCCAGGCGCAGCTCCAGGCACCCGCTCCCAGCTCCTGATGTGAGATGGCGACTCCGGAGCCTCCGCTGGGAGGGACCCCCCGGCCCGGCCCCTCTCCCGGGCCTGGCCCCTCGCCAGGGTCCATGCTGGGCCCGTCTCCCGGCCCCTCGCCTGGCTCCGGACACTCGGGACACTCGGGGCACGCGCTGCCGACGCCGGGCTACGCCCCGGAGCCCATCCACCCCCTGCACAAGGTGAGGCCTCCCAGCGCTCCGGGCCTCAGGAACCCTGGGCTGGGCTGGGGGATTGATCCCCACTCCTGTGTCCCCCCTTTGTTTCACCTCTGCAAATTCCTGCTGCTGGAATGAACCATTTTCCTCCTCCAGCATCAGGAGATGGGAAGAGGGGAGTAACTAAGGGATTTGTATCAAATCCGTGAACTGCACCTGCGGCCCCTTCCCATTCCTCTCTTCTCTCCCTTCCCGACTTATTTCACCTCCCCTCCCCTGAAATCCCTCCTGAACTCTCCCGCTTCAAAAACGCACTGAAAAACCTCAGGAATGGGAAAATCCCCCACCCCAGCCCCATTAATTAAATCATTAAATTGAGAGATTTTTCCTCTTGGGTTCCCGGCTTTAACAACAATTCCTCGCCTGTAATCCAGGGGGGTTTTAATACAAAAATTCAGGGAATTGTGCTGCAGGGAGAATTTTCATGGCCAGAACAGGTGGAATCTGGCATCTCCAGGAATAACGAAACGGAGCTCCAGCTCCAAGCCCTGGGAATTCTGTAGGCTGGGTGGCTTGGCAGCATCACAATTTTCTCCAGGAATGGTCTGCCGGTGTCTGATTTCCTGGGGTGTTTCCTTTCTGCAGCCCCTCGATCCAATGCACGAGAAGGGAATGTCGGAGGATCCGCGCTACGGGCAGATGAAGGGGATGGGAATGCGGCCGGGGGGGCACGCGGGAATGGGGCCCCCCCCCAGCCCCATGGATCAGCATTCCCAAGGTTGGAAGCATGGGTAGAGACATGATTGCGGGAAGGGGAGGAACTGTGTCCAAATCCTGGATCTGAAGTTGAGGAGGGCTTCATCAGTCCATGCTTAAATCCTGGGTACCTGGGCATTCTGGTAGCACTTCCTGGTTATTTCCAGGTCCACCACATGCTGGGTTTTGGGGAGGAATGATAAAATCCCGTGGGGTTTGGGGTGGAAATCCTTCCTTGTGAGGGCAGATGCGGCTCTCCAGGGATTGGAACTCAAGCCCTGGCACTGCTGCCCAGCGCGTCCCTGCGTTCCCTGCCAGGTTATCCATCCCCTCTGGGTGGCTCCGAGCATGCCTCCAGCCCGGTGCCGTCCAACGGCCCCTCGGGCGGCTCCGCGGGCGGCTCCGGTGCGGCGCTGGATGGCTCTGGCTCGGACTCGCCGGCGCTGGGCCGGGGCCCATCCCCGTTCAACGCGGCGCAGCTGCACCAGCTCCGCGCCCAGATCATGGCCTACAAGCTGCTGGCGCGGGGGCAGCCGCTCCCGGAGCACCTCCAGGTGGCCGTCCAGGGAAAGCGGCCACTGCCCGGGATGCAGCCGCAGATTCCTGCTCTACCTCCGCCCGCCGGCGCCGCGCAGGGCCCGGGACCAGCGCCCGGAGCGGGGCCAGCGCCACCTGGCTACTCCAGACCTCACGGTGAGGAGGGGCTGCGGGGAAAAGGGGGGACCTGGGGCCAGTTGTGCAGCTGTGTCCTGGGGGATTCAAGGGGAGCTCGTCCTGTTCCATCCTGAACAATCTGCAGGGAGCTCGTCTCGTTCTGTCCTGGGATCTGTGGGGAACTTCGTTCCATCTCACACTGTGCTGGGAAATCCAGGGGAGCTTGTCCTGGGATATTCGTGGAGAATTCATCCCATTCTATCCCAGGGGATCCATCGGAAGGGGTCTCATCCCATTCCATCCTGGATGACCCGTGGGAAGCATTTGGTCCCAGTTTGCCCCAGTACCCCCCAGCTGTTTGGGTTTCTCCCACCCGTGTCCGTGGGCATTCCAGCAGCTGGGATTTCAGATCCATCCAGACTCTGGCAGTTCAGGGGAAAGGGGGGTACCTACAGATGCTCATCTTCAGCCAGAGCACAAGACCAACCTTTCTACAGGGACTCTCCCCAGGTGTCAGCATCCTCATGGGATTTCTCTCTTTTTTTTTTCCTTTTCTGCCTGATTTTTGGGAATTCTCAGGAATTGGAGGGCCCAACATGCCCCCTCCCGGACCCTCAGGAGTTCCCCCCGGCATGCCGGGCCAGCCACCCGGAGGCCCTCCCAAGCCCTGGCCAGAAGGTGAGACCTGGATCACCAAATTTCTGGGAATTCATCCCAGATCTATGAGCAAGGGATGCTCTGGGGGGTGAGAATGGAAGGAAGTTCCTGGTTAACACCCTGGAATTGGAGCTGGAATTCTGTGAATGTCTGGTTTAACTTCTGTACTGGAGTTATGCAGGGATGCCTACGCTCATTCCAAGATGGATATCTGGAGTTTCTTCAGGAAGCATAGTTAATTTTCCGTTCAACAACTGGAGTTTTGGGGAATTCGAGGCTGATTCCCAGACAAATAATTGGGCTTTTATGGGGATTTAGAGTTGATTTCCAGATAAATAATAGGAGTTTTGGGGGAAATAGGAATGAATTTCACATTAAATCTCTGCAGTTAGTCCACGAGCTCATTCCGAGTCAGATATTCAAGTTTTTTGGGGAATGTAACTTCATTTCTGGCCAAATAATGAGGGGTTTTTTGGGGGGAATTTGGATCCACGTCCCCTGGGAAGCTGCGCCTGTGCCCAGGCTGGCATTCCCAGGCTCCCTGTTCCCGCAGGGCCGCTGTCGGCGGCGGCTCCGGGCGGGGCCCCCCAGAAGCTGCTGCCGCCCCCTCCTGCGGGCCGCCCCTCGCCCGTGCCCCCGGCCGTGCCCCCGGCGTCCCCCGGGCCCCCCCCGCCCTCGCCGGGGCAGCCGGCGCCGCCCGCACTGCCCATGCACCCCAAGCAGAACCGGATCACTCCCATCCAGAAACCGCGCGGCCTCGACCCCGTGGAGATCCTGCAGGAGCGCGAGTACAGGTACGGCCCCGCCCGGGTTTCCTGGGAATCGCCGGGGCTCCCCGCCATCCCAGGTGCCCGAGTTCCATGTTCCTTCTTCCTGAGACCCCTCTGGGTGAGCAAGAGGATGCATTCCTTGGGATTCCCAAGGCTTCTTCCAGCCCAAACTTCTCCCTGTCCTCTTTTCCTGCTTCCCAATGTCCGCCGGTCCAGAAGGGTGAGAGGGAGCGTGTTTTCCTTGGAGACTCCCAAGGTTTCTCCCGTCTCCAGCTGCCTCCATCCCATTTTGCCGCTTCCCAAAATCCAGAAGGATGAGCTGGAGAACATTTTCTTTGGAGATTCTTCCTGGCACTTCCCAGCTCCGTTGCCCTTCCCTGGCCGTGCCCTGGTCCTACCGTGTCCTTGTTCCCGTGGGGGTCCCCAAAAATCGTCCCAGGATTCTGAAAGTGACTTCCCAATGCCCTCGCCCTGCTCCCACACTCTTCCCAATGGGAGCTGGGTTGGGAGTGAGCTGAACTCATCCTGAAATCCCTCCCCCTCCTCTGCAGACTCCAAGCCCGCATCGCCCACCGCATCCAAGAGCTGGAAAACCTTCCTGGCTCCTTGGCCGGGGACCTGCGGACCAAAGCAACCATCGAGCTCAAGGCTCTGCGGCTGCTCAACTTCCAGCGCCAGGTGAGTGCTGGGAGCAGCGGGGTTTGGGAGCAGGGCTCCCGTTTCCCGGGGGCTGACGGCTCTCCCGGGCCGGCAGCTGCGGCAGGAGGTGGTGGTGTGCATGCGGCGGGACACGGCGCTGGAGACGGCGCTCAACGCCAAGGCCTACAAGCGCAGCAAGCGGCAGTCACTGCGCGAGGCCCGCATCACGGAGAAGCTGGAGAAGCAGCAGAAGATCGAGCAGGAGCGGAAGCGCCGGCAGAAGCACCAGGTCAGGGGATTCCCGGGAATCGGGGCGAGGAGGCGACAGGGATGGGAGTTTGAAGGGAATCACCTGGTGTGGAGGTTGGGGGGGCTTGACTCTGGGTCATGGTGGCCAAGGGTTTGGTCATGATTGTTGAGATGGCTCAGTGGCCCTTGGGATGACTCGATGGCCATTAGGACTATAGGATGGCTGCTGGTACTCTCTGAGGGCTATTGGGTCCCTCCATTTCCCATTGCTCCCTTCCAACAACCACCAGTCCCTCCCAACTCCACCGTTCCAACTTCCCGTGGAATCCCTGGGTGCCGAGCCCTGCGCTCTGACGGCCGCGTCCCGTTCCCACAGGAGTACCTCAACAGCATCCTGCAGCACGCCAAGGACTTCAAGGAATATCACCGCAGCGTGAGCGGCAAGATCCAGAAGCTGACCAAGGCGGTGGCCACGTACCACGCCAACACGGAGCGCGAGCAGAAGAAGGAGAACGAGCGCATCGAGAAGGAGCGGATGCGCCGGCTCATGGTGAGCCAGCCGCAGGGACAAGGCGGCCCAGGGGCAGCAGGGGCGGGATTGGGGAGATGCAGTGGGGCTTTTGTCTTCACTGAGGGGTGTGTGGGGTGAGGTCAGGCAGCTCCCAGCTGCCATTCCAAGTGCGTTGTTCCCCCCGGGTAGGCAGAGGATGAGGAAGGCTACCGGAAGCTCATCGACCAGAAGAAGGACAAGCGCCTGGCCTACCTGCTGCAGCAGACGGACGAGTATGTGGCCAACCTGACAGAGCTCGTGCGGCAGCACAAGGCAGCCCAGGTGGCCAAGGAGAAGAAGAAGAAGAAAAAGAAGAAGGTGGGAGAAAGGAGAAAGAAACTCCAGGAATGGCACTGGGAATGGCTCATGGAGGGAGTGCCCGGGCTGGACTGCCCAGGCTGACTCCCCTCTCCTTCCGCCTGCTCATCTTCTCCCTTTCTCTCTTCCTTCCCCTTCTTCTCTTCACTCTCCTTCTCTTGTCCTCTTTCCATTTCTCCTCTCCTTTTCTTCCTTCCCATCCTTTGTCTCCTTCCCTTTTTTCTTCTTCTTCCTCTCCTTTTCCTCTCCTTCCTCTTCCTTCTCCTCCTGCCCTCTTGCTCCCACAGAAGGCAGAGAATGCTGAAGGACAGGCTCCAGCCATCGGCCCCGACGGGGAGGTGAGTCCAGGCTCATCCCAGAATCCTGGGGGGCCACAGGGATCATCCCCCTGCAGCCACCGTGGGCAGGGAGTGTAGACTGTGTCCCACCGGCTTCTTCAGGATTCTCCCTCCAAGCCTTTCCCCCCACATTTCCCAGTGGGTTCGTGGGGGTTTGGGGCCAAAAATTCCCAATCCTGATCCATGGGCTCCTCCCACAGCCACTGGACGAGACGAGCCAGATGAGCGACCTCCCGGTGAAGGTGATCCATGTGGAGAGTGGGAAGATCCTCACTGGCACTGATGCGCCCAAGGCCGGGCAGCTTGAGGCCTGGCTGGAAATGAACCCTGGGTATGCCAGGAGCACTAGGAACGGGGGGGGCTGGGAATGCTGGGCTTGGGAATGGCACTGGGAAGCTGGAAACACTGGAGCTGGGCACACTGGGGTCGGGAATGGGAGTGGAGGGCTGGGAGTAGCTGTGGAGAGCTCAGAATGCTGGACCCGGGAGGAAATCAGAGGCTGGGTGTGTAAGAGCCAGGAGGGAACACGAAAATTCCAGACAAATTCCATCTGCAATTCCTTGTTCCTCTCTTTTCCCCCCAGGTATGAGGTGGCTCCACGCTCTGACAGCGAGGAGAGCGGTTCCGAGGAGGAGGAGGAGGTGAGGGGGGTCCTGCCACATTGCCACTGGGAATGTCCTGGGAAGAACAGGAGAGGGCTGACCTTGGCAATGGCTGTTGGGCAGCTCAGAAAAAACGGGATAAAATGGAATGAAACAGGAGGATAACGTGGATTAAAATGAGACAGAGCAGTAGGACAACGTGGAATAAAGTTATAGGGCAAAATAGGACATAACAATAGGATAAAGCAGGATAAAATTACTTGGAGTAGAATAAAAAAATGGGGGAAAGGTATTTAAAAGTGCGATAAATTGATACACAAAAATTTAACAAAATAGATAAAATGGAATCTCTGCATTGAACAAGCGCTGGGAAGCTGGGAACATAAAAGGGAAATTCCCTTTCGGAGACTTCAGTTTTCCTCCTGAATATTCCTGGCATGTCTCCAAAGGGAATGGCAAGGAGCCTCCCATCTCTGGGAGCTTTGGGTGGGAGGGGGTGGGTGCTTCCCAGGGTGTTCCCGAGGGTGTTTTCCCTGGAATTCCTGGGAATCCCGCAGGAGGAGGAAGAGGAGCAGCCACAGCCAGCACAGCCAGCGCTGCCCGTGGAGGAGAAAAAGAAGATTCCAGATCCGGACAGTGACGATGTCTCGGAAGTGGACGCCCGACACATCATCGAGTGAGGCCTTCCCTCCCTCTTCCCATTTTCCTGCTCCAGCTTCCCCTTCCCAATCACTTCCCTGCTTCAGGAGCGGAGCTCCACAAGCAGCATTCCTCCAAGCCCATTTTTTTCCCAATCTTCCCAAAGTGAGCCATAATAAGGCATTTTATCTGGAAATTCAGTGGGAAAACCACCTCGCACAGGAACGAGTTCCCAGGAGCTCCCCCAACAGCATCATGCTTCAGACCTCCCTTTTTCCACCCCAAAAATGTTAATCATCCCCTTTTTCCTTCGTTTTCCCATTCCTGCCGATGAGGAGCTGGGATCCCCACCTCTCATCCATGTTTTTCCGTCTCAAGATCACCCTCTCTTCTGTTGTTCCTGTTTTTTCCTCAAGTTTCCCCCCGTCCCCCTGTTCATCCCATATTTTCCCCAGGTCCCTCTTCTCACCCATTATTCCAGTTTTGCCCCCGTTTCCCCTCTCACCCCATTTATTCCCCCCGTGCTTCCTCCCACTCCGTTCCCTGCTCCCTGGTGTGCTGTGACGCATTATCCCGCTTTTCGGGGCAGGAACGCCAAGCAGGATGTGGATGACGAGTACGGGGTGTCGCAGGCACTGGCGCGGGGGCTGCAGTCCTACTACGCCGTGGCTCATGCTGTGACCGAGCGCGTGGACAAGCAGTCGGCCCTGATGGTCAACGGCGTCCTCAAGCAGTACCAGGTGTGGGGACCGGGGGAGGGAACGGAGATCGGGGTGGCCAGGGAATGGGGCAGTGGGATGGGGAGCTGGATGCAGTGCGGGATGAAGGCCTGTGGTGGGATAATGGCTGTAGCAGGATGAGGAGCCAGAGCTGGGGAAGGATGAGGAGCCAGAGCTGGGAAGGATGAGGAGCCAGAGCTGGGGAAGGATGAGGAGCTGGGGGAGGACAACGAATCTGAGGTGGTGTGGGATAGTGAATGGAATGGTGTGGGATAATGAGCCAGAGCGGGATAAGGGGCTGGATTCACTCCCTGCTGAAAGCCAAACTCGTCAAGTTCTGTGTGAATCCGTGGAATATCCCAATTCCTTTGACTCTCAATTGTGTTACCAGTTAATTATGTTACCCCATTCCCACCCCCATCCGCACCCCTGCAGATCAAAGGCCTGGAGTGGCTCGTGTCCCTGTACAACAACAACCTCAACGGGATTCTGGCTGATGAGATGGGACTGGGGAAAACCATCCAGACCATCGCCCTCATCACGTACCTCATGGAGCACAAGCGGATCAACGGCCCCTTCCTCATCATCGTCCCGCTCTCGTGAGTGCCGCAGCACCTGCGGAGTCTCACCCAGCTGCCACTGCAGCCCCACAGTCCCAGATTCCCACCCTGTCTGTGTCCTTCCCCCAGGACTTTGTCCAACTGGGCCTATGAGTTTGACAAATGGGCTCCCTCCGTGGTCAAGGTCTCCTACAAGGTGAGTGTCGCATTCCTTGGATCCCAGCTTCCATTTTCCTCTTCCCACTCTGTTGCCATCATGCTGAGCAACCTGCACTGGGTCCCAGCTCCAAATTCATGAACCAAATCCATGAATCCAACCATTTTTGGTTGCTTCTCAGCAACAGGAAACCCCAAACCTCCTTGCTTTGCTGTTGCCTGTGGGTGACAGCCCCTCCTACCCCCCGTGCTGGGAATTCTCTCCTGGCCTGACGTTTCCGTCGGGATTCTCCCTGCAGGGCTCTCCGGCGGCGCGGCGCGCCTTCGTCCCTCAGCTCCGCAGCGGGAAGTTCAACGTCCTGCTCACCACCTACGAGTACATCATCAAGGACAAGCACATCCTGGCCAAGGTGAGGCCAGGAAGCACTGGGGGTTTTCACAGCCTCGCAGTGCTCACAGATGCTGCAACCAGGAAAATCCCTGCCTTGTTTATACCAAAACCTGGCATTTTATTCCCTGGAGCCTCTTCATGAGCTGCTCCCCCTCGGCAGCCAAAGCTGAGGGAGAATTCCTGCTCCTTATTTTTGGTGGCGTATCCCATGATCCATCAGATCCATGGTTCCATTTTCATGAAAAATTCCTTGGATGATTAATATTAATTGGATCCTTCCAAGACCCTTGTTGCCACAGGGTTCAGATCCACGGCCACGGGGGGAGGATAAGTGGGATGGAGCATTGTGCCAATGGAACAACACTCGGATAATGCTCCAAATCCCAAATTTTGGGATTGAGGGATTAGGGCCTTCTCCTCAATGGAGCTGGAATCAACCATCCTGGCAGGGATCCCCTGGATTCCTGTCCCATTGCGGGTCTCTCCTGGTGGGGGGGACACTCCAGGTGTGTTCCCCTCTCTGAGTGCTCCAGGCACACCCACAGCCCCTAGCTCCCCATCCCTGCCCTTCCTGCTTGCGCAGATCCGCTGGAAGTACATGATCGTGGACGAGGGGCACCGCATGAAGAACCACCACTGCAAGCTGACCCAGGTGCTCAACACCCACTACGTGGCCCCTCGGCGGCTGCTGCTCACCGGGACCCCGCTCCAGAACAAGCTCCCGGAGCTCTGGGCTCTCCTCAACTTCCTGCTACCAACCATCTTCAAGAGCTGCAGCACCTTTGAGCAGTGGTTCAACGCGCCGTTTGCCATGACCGGGGAGAAGGTGCGGGAGCTGGGGGGGCTGTGGGCAGTGGGGGCAGGCTTGGAGTCGGTGTTAAAGGATAGGGAGAGGTTGGAAGTGTCCCTGGAGCTCTGGGAGGTGAATCAGTGTTACCCTTGAGGGCTCTGTTCCCTTCTCCAGGTGACAGTTCCCTTCCCAGGTGACAATTCCCTGCCCTCCCCATCCTGGGATACGCTCATGGAGCTTCATCCCGCTCCGGACTCGCTGTTGGGTCGAGCAGGCAATTGGATCAATCCCACCAGGAACTGAGGGTCAGGGGGTTCTGGAAGCAGAGGGACCCAGTGTTTTGGGATGTTGGGGGGGTCCATCCAGTTCCGTTTCCGATGACAATTCCTGTTCCTGGTGGCGATTCTCTTCCCTGGCCAGGTGGACCTGAACGAGGAGGAGACGATCCTCATCATCCGCCGCCTGCACAAGGTGCTCCGACCCTTCCTGCTCCGGCGCCTCAAGAAGGAGGTGGAAGCTCAGCTCCCGGAAAAGGTGACACTGGAGGGTCCCCTCGCCTTTCCCCATGCCAGGATACGACTGGGGGTGTTCCATCCTGCTCTTACCCATGCTGGGATATGCACGTGGAGTTGTATCCCGCTCCAGAATCATTGCTGGGTTGGGTTGAACAGGTGTTTGGGTTGATCCTTCTGGGACCTGAGGGCTTGGGGAGTTCTTAGAGTGGGGTTTTGGGGTCCATCCCAGCCCTCTCAATCCTGGACTACAGCTGCTCTTCCCCATCCTGGGCCGTGCGGGCAGAGTCTGGTCCCCCTCCGCAGTCACTGCTGGGTGGGTCTGAGCAGGCTGTTGGGCGGGATCCTCTGGGAATGGGGCGTGACTCCCCACTGGGTCCTGTTGGGTTGGATCCCTTGGGAATGGGGTGTGACTCCCCACTGGGTCCTGACAGGTCGAGTACGTGATCAAGTGCGACATGTCGGCGCTGCAGCGGGTCCTGTACCGGCACATGCAGGCCAAGGGCGTCCTGCTCACGGATGGCTCCGAGAAGGACAAGAAGGTCTGGACTGGGAATTGCTGCCAGGAGTGCCGGGTGTGGGCGAGCTTGTCTCCACTGCGGGCTGGGTTGAGCTTGGGCTCCCAGCACATTTGGGTGAGCCACAGAGGCTCCTCAAAGCCATCAGCGGGTCTGTGAGCAGAATTAAGAAACAAAATAATTGGGAAAAGACACTTTTATGCCAGCTAAAGGCTGGGGGTGGGAGATTCCCTGTTTTCCAGCTCCATTCCCCCAAAACAGCCAGGTAGGAGCAGCCTCACCTTGAGTGAACTTGGAGGTTTCTTAAAACCTTCCGTTTATTTTAATGTCTCTGAGCCCCCTTTGCGGGGGAAACATTCCTGGGAGTGCTGGACTGGCGAATAAGGATGGAAGCCAGCATTGATAAGGGTTTTTAACCTCCTGGACGGTTCCTGGCAGGGCAAAGGCGGCACGAAGACGCTGATGAACACGATCATGCAGCTGCGCAAGATCTGCAACCACCCCTACATGTTCCAGCACATCGAGGTGGGGCCGGCGTGAGGAAAGGGAGATAAATGCAGGGGCATGAACCCAAACAGGCACAAACCCAACGGGGTTAAACCTGGGAAAGCCAGGGCTAAACCAACAAAAGGGATAAACCCAAACAGGGAGAACCCTAATGAGGATAAACCAAAACCAGGGAGAACCCTAATGGGGATAAACCAAAACCAGGGATAACTCTAATGGGGATAAACCCAAACAGGGATAAACCTAAGCAGAACTAAACCCAACAAGGGTGCACCAAATCAGGTTCTTGGGCCCACCCACTGCCACCACTGCTTTCCACCCAAACCCATCCATTCGCTTGCCAGCTTCCTGAGGGAACTGGGGGGGAGCAGGGCTTGGCTCTTTAACGGCAGATCCAGGTTGTTTGGGCCACTTCGTGCTGGTTTCTGACACTGTTTCCCTTCCTGATTTCAGGAATCCTTCTCAGAGCACTTGGGGTTCACTGGCGGGATCGTGCAGGGGTGAGTCACTGACTTTGGGATTGCCAGTGGAGAAATTTGTGAATTTGCAAACTCAGATGGTTTCTAGGGGTGAAGGATGAACCACCCCCACGCCAGGGAGCCAGATGATCCCAGCAAGGGGGAGACACCACATTTTTGGCCTGGAATCCCAGTGTTCCTCTCACTGTGCCTGTTTTTATCCATGCCAGGCTGGATTTATACCGTGCCTCTGGGAAGTTTGAGCTCCTGGACCGGATCCTGCCCAAGCTCCGGGCCACCAACCACAAGGTGCTGCTTTTCTGCCAGATGACCTCCCTGATGACCATCATGGAGGATTATTTTGCTTACCGTGGCTTCAAATACCTCAGGCTGGATGGTGAGTGCCCCAGGTGGGGTGGGGGGACAGTCAGGGGTGCCCTGGTCAAGGTGGAGCTCAAGGTCAAGGCATCAAGAAAGATCAAGATGTAAAGAAATGGAGATACTGGGCTGGACAGAAAGATACTGGGGAATATCAAGGTACAAAAATACAAACCCATCAAGATACAAAGATAAATCTCTAAGTAAAGCTGTAAAGATAACAAATAGACATGAAGATGTGGAGGTAGATTGTAATTACATTGTAATTGTAATGTCCAAACAGGCATCAAGGGAGAAAGTGAGATAAGATGTCAAAAAATATTAAGACCAATGTCTTGATATCCAGATTGTGTGAGATTGAAGTCAAGGTTTGTATCAGGATTCACATCAAGATTTTAAATATCAATATCTTGATATCCAGATTGCAAGGTCGATATCAAGGCATTGAGATAGCCAGATTGATATCAGTATTTATATCGGAATTAACATCAAAGACATCCAGATCGATACTGAGATTGACATCGAGATATCAAGATCGATATCTTGATATTCAGGTTGCAAGATGCATCTTGAGACATTGATATTGAGATGCCAATAGAAAGATCAGTGTCAGGGTTTGTATCAAGATCAGCATTAAAAATAACAAGATCAAGGTTTCTATCCAGACTGACACCAAGATATCAGAGATTGATATCAAGTTATAGAAGATTGATGTCAAGATGTCAAATATCAATGTCCAGATTGATATCAGGATATCAGAGATGGATATCGAGGCATCATGTGCCCACTGCCTGCTGCTGTTTTTCCCATTTATTCCAGCTGATCTGATTAATCCCGGGATCCTGTCGGGTTGGGAGAGGGCCCCAGAGATTCCCACAAGACTAAAAGAAATATGCATTAATTGGTTGGATTGCAGGGTTGAATCAGAGCAGGATGGGCTTTAAGGTCCCCCCCAACCCAATCATTCTGTGATTCTGAAACGAACACAAATTAAAGGTGCAGCACATGACCCGTGGCCCCCACGTGTCCCTGCTGGCAGCCCCAAAACGGCCCCAACTCTGCTGCAGTTCTGCTGCGATCCCGACTTCGGGGAGCCCTCAGCGCAGAATTCACCCCTTTTCCCATCTCCCTGCCACAATCAGCCCGACCTTTCTCAGGACCCCCTCCCCATTCCCAATGAAGCCCCCTCT
The DNA here is from genome assembly GCA_013398595.1 of Tychaedon coryphoeus. NCBI lineage: Eukaryota > Metazoa > Chordata > Aves > Passeriformes > Muscicapidae > Tychaedon > Tychaedon coryphoeus. The sequence continues at coordinate 17,523 of WBND01001921.1, forward strand.
GGGCCCTCGGTGCCGGGGCAGGGGTGACGCCCGTGTGGGATTCCAGGCACCACCAAGGCGGAGGACCGGGGCATGCTGCTGAAGACGTTCAACGAGCCGGGCTCCGAGTATTTCATCTTCCTGCTGAGCACGCGGGCTGGGGGGCTGGGGCTCAACCTGCAGTCGGCCGACACCGTCATCATCTTCGACAGCGACTGGAACCCGCACCAGGTACGGCCGGGCCCCGCCCGCGGAGAGAGCCCGGAGCGGAGCCGCAGAACTGGAAATTCACCCAAAAATCAACCCAAAAAACACCCCAACCCCAACCCATTCACCTGAAAATCAACCCAAAACCCACTGACCCGCCCAAGGAGCAACCCAAAAGCTCAACGACCCCAAATCAGCCCAACCAACCTACCTAAAACTCAACCAAACCAAAATCCGAGCCGCGTCACTGATGTGACCCAAAACCAGGTGACTGACCCAAACCCCAATGAATCAGTCCCAAAACCAAGTGACCCAGAGAGGAGCCATGGGGCTGGAATTCCTCCCGAGTCGCTCTCCGAGTCCCAGCAGTGCTGTCCTGGAGAGCCTCCCCCAAATCCCAGTGCTGGGTTTTCCCTGCACCCTCTGTCTGCAAAGGAAAGAGCAGCTGATGACCCCATTCTGGAATTCCTGTGATCCTCTGGGATTGCTGAGGGCACACCCCGTGTCTTTGGGGATAAAAACGGGGTTTTCGGGACCCCTCATCTAATGCTCCTCCTTCCTACAAGAATCCTGTTCCTGGGCTCCTCGTGATCCCATTCCCCAAATTCCTGTAATCCTTGGGGATCCCTGAACTCCTTGTGGTGCATCCCACATCTCTCCCGTGGTTTATTTGAGGTTAAAACCAGGTTTTTTGGCACCTCCTGGCCAGTGTGGCCATTTCCTCCAGGACCTACATGGTCCCAACAATCCCATTACCCAAATTCCCATAATCCTTGGGGATCTCTGAGAGCCCTTGGGGTGCATCCCATTAAGGCTAAAAGTGGAGTTTGGCACCTTTTGGCCAGCACTGCCCCTTCCCACAGGACCTCCATAATCCCATTACTGAATCCCTGTGATTCTTGGGGACCCCTGAGCTCCCCTCAGGGCTCGTCCCACATCTTCCCCATGGATTTTGAGGACAAAGGTGGGATTTTTGGCACCCCTCTTGCAACACTTGCCCTGACCCACAGGACTTACACAGTCCTAGTGATCCCGTCCCAGCGATCCTTGGGGATCCCCGAACGCCCTCAGGCCTCGTCCCACATCTCCCCGCAACGGGTTTTGAGGAGGAGAGTGGGATTTTCGGGAGCCCGGTGCTATTGCTGCCCCTTCCCCCAGGACCTGCAGGCCCAGGACCGGGCGCACCGCATCGGGCAGCAGAACGAGGTGCGCGTGCTGCGGCTCTGCACCGTCAACAGCGTGGAGGAGAAGATCCTGGCGGCCGCCAAGTACAAGCTCAACGTGGACCAGAAGGTGATCCAGGCCGGGATGTTCGACCAGAAATCCTCCAGCCACGAGCGCCGGGCGTTCCTTCAGGCCATCCTGGAGCACGAGGAGCAGGATGAGGTGAGGGCCACAGCGGAGTTCCCGCAGGAATTTTGGGGGTCAGGAGTCAGAGAGAAGAGGAGTTTAAAAAAAAAAAAAGTAAAAAAAAAAAAAAAACAACAAACCAACCCCAGAGCAGGAGCATGGCGGCTTGTTTGGAATTTTTTGGGAGTAGCATCGGGAACAAAGGCGCCGGATTGACAGCCCTGGAGACTGAATCCCTGTGTTTATCCACAGAGCAGACAGAGCGCGGGCAGTGGCAGCTTCCCCCACGCTGCCTCCTCCCTGTGCCTGGGCGCTGAGTCGGAGGAAGCACCTCTAAAGGTGAGCGGGGTCGTTCAGTCTCCACTGCCCATTCAATCCTCCCGCCAGCACTGCCCGCTGCGCCGCGCCACAGCCGGCCAGGGAGGGACAGAACCCAGAGAGAAACGGGCTGGGTAGGGCCAGGAACAAGATAGAGACGGCTTGGAAAGGCCAAATGCGAGATTGAAACGGCCTGAGAGTGCCAGAAATGAGATTTAAAACGGCCTGAAACGGCCAAAAGGGCACTCGGACTAGCCGGAAAATGCCAAAGAGTAAATGGTAACGGCCTGAAAAAGCCCAAAATTACCCAAAGCCAGCCTGAAAGTGCCAAAAACAAGATGAAAATGGCTTGAAAGTGTCAGAACTGGGGGAAAAGAACAGTCTGAAGACAGCCAAAAATGAGCTAAAACTGGCATGAAAGTGCCAGAAGGGAGTTGAAGTGAGACCAAAAGTGCTAAAAATTAGTTAGAACCAGCTTGAAAGCAGCCAAAAAATGAGTTTAAATCCACCTGAAAAGGCCAAAAGTGAGGAAAAAATGGCCTGAAAGTTCCAAAAGTGAGTGAAAACCTGACTGAAAGGGCTGAAAGTGAGATAAAACAAGCCTGAAAGTGCCAAAGGTGAGAGAAACTGGCCCAAAACCAGGCAAAATGAGCTAGACAGCACAAAAACAGCCACCAAAGACTTTAAAATGGCCTGAATTGAGCCAAAAATGGGAAGAAACTGCCTGGAAGACAAAATGAGCTGAAAACAAAAATGAATAAAAATGCCTGAAAATGAGAAACCTTTAAAAACGAATCACACTGAAAGCCCCCAAAATGAGCTAAAAACCGCCTAAAACCACCCTGAAAACAGCGAAAAGCAAGTTGAAACCACCCACAGATGAGGGAAAACAACACAGAAACATCGAAAATCCAGCTAAAAAAAATGCCCCAAACTGAGCTAGAACCACCCTGAAACGAGCTGAAGTACCAAAAAAAATGAGCAAATAGGTACTAAAACACCCTAAAATGAGCGAAAACACAGGAACAGCCCCAAACCAAGCAAAACACACTGAAACCACCCAAAAGCAAGCAAAAAAAAAAAAATCAAAAGATTGAAAGCAGCAAAGAATGATCAAAAGGAGCCTGAAGTGCCCCAGAAGGGGCCAAACGCCAGCAGAGACGCAGAGGGGAGCGCTCGGCCCCCCAACCCCGAGCGAGGGCCCCGGGCCCGGGGAGGGGCTCGGGGGGCGCCGGGGCAGCGCCGCAATCCCCGCGTTCCGCTTTTCCCAGGAGGAGGACGAGGTGCCCGACGACGAGACCGTGAACCAGATGATCGCCCGGCACGAGGAGGAGTTCGACCTGTTCATGGTGAGGAGGAGGAGCAGGGGGACGGGGAGGAAGGGCGGCGCAGAAGGAGGAGGAGGAAGGGGAGGAGGAGGAGGAAGGGGAGGAGGAGGAGATGGGGAGAGGTCTCACAAGGAGGAAAAAAGGAGCAGGGGGAGAAGGAGGAGGAAGAGGAGCAGGGGATAAGGGTCTTGTGAGGAGGAAGAGGAAGGAGAGGAGGAAAAGAGGAAGATCTCAGAAGGAGGGGGAGGAGGAGGAGGGAGATCTTGTGAGGAGGAAGAAAAATGAGGAGGAAGCAGAGAGCAAGAGATGAGGAGAGAAAGATCCCCCATGGAAGAGGAGAAAGGAGAGCAGGAGGAGAAGAGGAAAGGGAGGAGCAAGAGGGCTTTGGGGTCTCCATGAGGGAGGAGGAAGAGAAGGGGGGGAATTGAGGTATCCAAGAGCAGGAGGAGCAGAGAGGAAGAGGATGAAGAGGGAGGAGGATGAAGGAGGGCAGGAGGCTCCCAGCTCGGGTACAGGATCAGCTCAGGAAGAGGAGGAGATGTGGAAAAAGCCATTTCCACATCCCCAATTCCCGCAGCCCAGGGAAGGGAGGGAGGGAGGGGGATGAGGAGCAAGGGCTGGTCCTGGGACAGGAGCCTCAGTGCCAGCGACGTTCCCGGTCTGGGGACCCTTCAGGGACCCCGTGCCAGCATGCAGGGAGTGGCCAGGCCAAGGGTGCTGGACCCGGATGAGGACAGGGGCAGGGGGAGGCCCTGAGCACCTCCAATTCCCAAAACTCTCAATTCCCAAACTCTTGTCAGTTCCTAAAACTCTTCCTGATGCTTCAGCTGTGCAGCCTGTGCTGCTCCAAGGCTTCCTCTGGGAGTTCACAAATCACTCCCAGTTCCTGGAACACCCCCAGCTCCAAATTCCCAGCTCATGGTGTGGTTCCTGCAGTTCCCAGAGTTGCTTCCTTCAGCACCCAAAATGTTTTCCATTCCCAAGTTCCTCCATTTCCCAAAGCAGCCTCTGGCTCTGAGCGTGGCTGCTCCATCCCTGCTCTCCAACAGCATCCCCCCGATCCCATCGCACCTCAGATCCCCCCAGTCCCCTCAAAATTCCCCTTTGGATCCATCCCTCAGCCCTGCCCGCCCCTGTGAGCCCAGGACCCTGCCCAGACCCCCGTGACTGTTTGTGCCCCGGCAGCGCATGGACCTGGACCGGCGGCGCGAGGAGGCGCGGAACCCCAAGCGGAAGCCGCGGCTGATGGAGGAGGACGAGCTCCCGTCCTGGATCCTGAAGGACGACGCCGAGGTGGAGCGGCTCACCTGCGAGGAGGAGGAGGAGAAGATGTTCGGCCGCGGCTCCCGGCACCGCAAGGAGGTGGATTACAGCGATTCCCTGACGGAAAAACAGTGGCTGAAGGTATTGCCAGGGTGCATCCACCTGGAGGGCGGGGGGTGCGCCTCTGGGAGCTGGGAAATCTCCAGGGTCCCTGGAACAACACCTGCAGGACCTGAAAAAGGCCAGTGGGGTGTGGAAAAAACACTCACAGGTCCTGGCAAAATGTCCACAAGTCCCAGGAAAAGGCCCAGAGGTCCCAGAAAAACACCCCAAGGGTCCCTGGAAATGGGAGCCCTGGTCCCTTTGGCAATCCCCATCTTTCCAGGACCCCCCAGTCCCTGCGGGCCCCCCATCCCTGTGGATCCCCAGTCCCAAGGATCTGCATCCCCATTTCCTGCAGGCCATCGAGGAGGGGACGCTGGAGGAGATCGAGGAGGAAGTGCGGCAGAAGAAATCCTCTCGGAAGAGGAAGCGGGAGCCCGAGGGGCCCGCGGGGCCCCCCCCGAGCGCCCGGAGCCGGGACAAGGATGAGGAGAGCAGGAAGCAGAAGAAGCGAGGACGGCCCCCAGCTGAAAAACTGTCCCCAAATCCGCCCCCCTTGACCCGGAAAATGCGGAAAATCGTGGATGCCGTCATCAAGTACAAGGACAGGTGAGGGGGGCCAGGTGCTGCTGGAGAGTCCCGGGTGTTCCTGGCACTGCCAGGCATTCCTGGGGTTCCAGCGGGTGACACAACATGGCTGGGATGGGATGGGATGGGATGGGATGGGATGGGATGGGATGGGATGGGATGG
>WBND01001922.1:19590-36217 GCA_013398595.1 Tychaedon coryphoeus
GATGATTCCCCAGAGGATTCCCCATTTCTGGAAGTGCCCAAGGCGAGTTTGGAACAACCTGGGATAGTTCAGGTGTCCCAGCCTACGGGATGGGCTCAAACCCCTCCCAAACCCCACCACCCCAGGATTCCACCACACTGCCACCATTCCATGAATCCCTGGCACCCCCATTCCCAATTCCCCACCTTCTCCTGGTTGAAGGAGTCCATCCTCCTCATGGCCGTGTCGAAGGCCGTGACCATGTCGAGGAAGGAGGGCTCCTGCTCGCACAGGGGGTTGGCCAGCAGGTCTGAGGAGATCTTCACAGCAGACTTGGACATGGCTGGTGGGACACAAACCACACAGGCTCACATTTCCTGCACCACTTCCTTAGGCTTGTCTTCATTTCCTTCTGGCTGCACTCAGAGCCAGGGTTCAAAACGCAAAGGAGATGAATTTCTCGTGTTTGGGTTTGGCTGTTTATTAAATGTTATCTAAAGCAAAGAGCTAAAAGTGAGCAAACTGGAGCTGAATCGAGCTGGTCACAAGGTCTTGTAAAGCCAAACAGTCCAATAAAGAATTAACACCTGTATTATTTATACTTTTGACCCAATAACCAAACTCCTGTGACTCTCAGTGCAGCACTCACTGTCCAACCAAAAATTCCTGCCTGAAATCAGGAAGATGAAGACAGGACACAACACCCAAATCCTTCATCTTATCCCATACCTGTTACTATATTATAAAACCCTCAAATTTAAAACCCTTCACCATGTGATATCACACACTTTTATTTAACCACACACTCGTGATTTCAACTCCATCAGCCAAATTTTGGAAGCTTTCTCCAAGGCCTCAGGTCACAAGCAGTGTTCTCCTGGGGGTCAGTGGCAGAAAGCACAGAAAGATCAGAACTCCCAGGATTCTGGGCTTCCCACTGCAAAAATCAGGGAGCTGAGCAAGCCAGGAGGGGCTCAGCTCAACCTTCCAGGGAGATGCTCACTGGTGGCTGAGGGAAAAGCAAGGAAAAGGCACCAATTCATTCATGTAAACACCCAGAGAAGTGTTTTTATATAAGTTAAGTCTGAACCACTCCAAAGTGAGGCTTGTGATGCTGCCAGAAATAATCCCAGACTAACAAAAGCACTGTTCTCTTAAAAAAAAAAAAAAACAACCCAGAGATGGGGGTTTTTATACATCTTCTCTCCACAGACTATTAAGTGTCACTCTCAGCCTCACTGCAGCTCTTCCACGACGAGAAAAATCACAGTCCATTAAGTCTTTCAAATGGCTTTACAAAAAACCATGTATCTGAAGTGGATTTAGTGGGAAAGGACCAGACTGACAGGGCTGGGAGACGAGGTTTCTCCTTCCCTTTCCAAACACAAAGAGGAGGGACACAAGTGAAGTGCTTTGCCCTCAATAATCCTAAATTTTGTGCCTGTGGAGAATGAGTTAGGGGGATATGAAGTCCCTACAGGTCCTGGGAGTGCCACCAAGGAATCCAGAAGCAGCAGGTCATGCTCTGACTGAGCATTCTGCATGTTTTCCATCAGCCACATCCCTCTTTATCCAAACACTTGGGCTGCAAAGGGAAAATTCAATGACAGAACCACTACACAAACCAGCAAGAAATCAGGGAAGGTACAGAATGGAAAAAAAGACTAATACAAAGGAAAGCATAAACATAAACAGGGATAAAATAGACTAAAAATAAAAAGCCAGGGGGACTAAAAAAAAAAAAAAGTTCTTTTTCCTCAGTGCTGGAAGTTATTCCAGTTAGAGATCACAAAGCCAGATGCTTGAGCAGTGCTATGGGGGAGCTTTGGAACGACTCCCTCAGATATAAAAAGTTCAAATCATGTGAATAATAGGGCTTAAGATCATAAATCAAGGGGTTAAACATTCTGATTTAAAGGTTACACACAATTATAATGGAGAGAGCTCAGAAGCAGCAGAGCTGGGGAGCTCAGTGCAGAACCAGCCTCTCACCCTGGGATAACAAAGCTCCTGTATCCATCTCTTATCCAAACATGAAGGCTTTGGGCATTTAAACCTTTAAACAGATGGGATATAATCCATATGTGTGACCACATCTGAGGAGGGATTTGTGCCAGAATGGGATGGAGTTAAGAATGGCAGAACTCCTTTGGTTGGAAGAAAAATGAAGTTTTCCTTCCCAGGAAAGGATTGGAAGGGAACTGGAGGGAGGGAGTGGCAGGGTCACACTGGGAGGTCGGGAATTGGGGGGGGTTGGGCATGTCCAGGGGGAATTTGGGTCAGGAATTTCCTCTGCATCACTGATATCACCTGCAGAGAGCTGAAAATTGGGGTGTGAGAGTCCCAGGGCAGGGAGGAGAGGAGAGAGAAGGAGAAGGAGAAAGGAGGAAGGATCACCTGTCCCTCAGGGTGGCTTCAGGAGGGTCTGCACTGCTCTTTTGCTCATTAAACACGTGAGATGCAGCTCCAATTACAGGAATTTCAGATTTTAGAGTCCAGAGCAGCCAGAGAGCAAACCTGAGCCACGGGGATCCCGTGGGTTACCTGCACCTCACTCCACAGGAGAGCTTTAACTCCAGTTAAGAACATCCTCCTGCTCCTTATTTCCATTTTGTTTTACTCCCTCAGGAGGGTGGGGAAGGGGCTGAGTGACCTCCAGCCATGGCCAGGGAGTGCTGCTCACCCCCATTCCCTGTGTGGAAGGAGCTCACAGGGATATTTCCATGCACAGGAATCCCTCTGGTTCTGAGCTGAGCTTTTTGGGAAGAAGGTGGAGACTCCAGCCACCACTCCTTTGCCAGGGAGTGTTTGCAGGCAGTGAAGAACCAACCCCCTGAGCCTGGAGGGATGAGACAGGAGGACAAAATGCTGCCATCCTCGCTGGATTTGGGGGCTGGGTGTTGGGATGGGCACTGGCAGGTGAGGAGGGGCATCCTCAGGGATTGATGTGATCCTGCTCCTCCAGCCCTCCCTCAGCAGGCTGTGTGCACTACCTCTCCCTCCACTCATCATCACTTTAAATGAGAAATCAGATCTTCCTGGCTCTGGCCAAGGCTCATTTGTGACTCTGCCATGTAACAGAACGGAAAAAGAAAGTCCTCCCACAGCTCCTCTGGGACTTGAAATGCTCCATATAAACAACGCCCACTGCAAGGGAGGGGAGGGGAATCCTGAACAAGGAAAAACTTACCAAGGATCCCTGACAATGACCAGAGTCCTCAGAAAGGGCAATTTTCACCCTGGAAAAGAGCCCTGGCTGTCTGGTGCTTTTCCCACCCCTCTCCCCGTGCTGGCAGGGTGGGAGAGCAGGGGAAGAGCTGGGTGTGTGTTTGTGCTGTGTTTGTGTCAGGAAATATCCACACACACACAGGTGAGAGGCTGGGTGGTGGAAAGCCCCAAATTTGCCTCTTTCCCAGTGCCCTGCCCTGCTGTGACCCCCATCCCACGGGGGGAGTGCTGGCCCAGGGCAGCCCACACCTGTTTGTGCTGCTGCCTCTGCCTTGGCTCTGCAGCTGGGAAAAAGCAGCTGGCTCTGGAACAGCTCTTAGCTGCAGGTTCCTGCCCTGCTCAGCCCAACAAATCCCAGCTCCCCTCTGCTGGATCCCTCTCTGGGCAGGGCAGGCTCTGAGCAGAGGGATGTGAAGGGAGCTGGGACATGGCACGGGACAGTGTCACCCCAAACGTGTTTATTGCTTCCTCCATCGCCCACTGCCACCAGGGGAAGCCAAAACAAGGGAATGAGCTGGGTTATTCCCAAAGGAGAGCTGCCAGGTCAGCATTTCCCACGGGAAAACACAGCCAGCTGTGGCCAGCTGTGCCCTGCAGACCCCCCCAGAGCCATCCCACCTTCCTGGGGCTGCAGAGAGGGAGGTGAAAGGAGGACTGAGGGAGGTGAGAAAGCACTTTTCTGGCACAATAGGCTCAGCTGGATAATCTGAGACCTGGAATAATGACTCCTGGTTGGTTTTTTCTTTTTACAGAAACTGAGGGGAAGAAAAGCAAGGGATTTATCCAAGGCCACAGAGCTCAGGAGACAGGGAGTGAGCCCACAGCACTGCCTGTGTTCCCTGGGCTGAGCTGCTGCTCGCAGCCCTCTCGCAGATGGCCTTGTAACTAAGCAAACTGAGTGGGACTGAGCTCTGGATTTGTTTTCCAGACTTGTCACACATTACTCATGTGATCTCGAGAAAAGTCACTTCATCTCCCTGTGGCCAAGTTCACAGTCGATGTATCCTCCAGTCACTTACCCAAATCTGCATCTGTGCTTTTCTTCATATCCTTCTGAAGTTTTTTGGTCTGATCTTCCAATCTGAAAGATGGGAGAAAGGAGGCAAAGTTGGAATCTTGGAAAGAAAAGAAACCCAAGTGTATCATACGTGCAACAAATCATTTACGGGCTGAATATGCTGGCTTCTGGTGAGAGTTAAAAATATCCAGGCAAGGCTCGATGAAGTTCAGTGCAGCTCAACCCTTTTGGGTTGTTTTCAGATGGTTTTTAACCTTTTCAAGTTGGTGATCTCTTATTCATAGTTCGCATATTTCCTCAAAGTTCTCACACTTCGCACAAATGGTAAAGCCAAATGCTCCCAGATGATCCCTGTGACACAGGCAGGATGGCAAAGCCTCTCCTGGTCCTCTGAGCTGTTGGGCTCTTTGGGGACCCTGCAGCTTTCTGGCAATTTTACACTTTTTTTTTTTTTTTTTTAAAGCTGCCAGAATCTGCAATCCCACTGTGAATAGTTCTGAGGACACCTTTGAACGCTCAGAGAATTGGAAATTACAGGGCAGTGAGGGATTTGCTCACTGGGAAGAGCATCCCTGGCTAAAATCCCCTGGGAAGAGGCAATGGGAGGAGGGAAGCACGCGGCAGGTCCTGTCCGACCAGTGTGGCTGATACTCACTGCTGCAGCTTCCCATATTCCCTTTCAAAGTCTCTCTCCACCTGTGGAAAGAAGAGATGGAAATCAGCTCCAGGGGACTGCAGGGCAGCCTGGAGTGTGAAAGGAAAGCTGTCCTGGGAAATGCCACGCTGAGCCCAGCACAAGCTGCAGCTTTGATGGGAGTTATGCCTCAGAAGAAAAGGAAATTTTGGGGTTTTTGAGCTCCAGACTCTCCTGGAACCAGCACCAAACACGTCAGCTCGAGCCAAGGTTGCTCCAGCACAGGGATTGGGAGCTGATGGAATAAATGGGAATGCTGTAAGAGCAGGGAGGTCACAACCTAGCACAGGACGAGCTTTGCTCCCTCCCAAAAACTGAGGGGAGCTGCTTCTCCTCCAGCCCCAGTGAGAACGCTGAGGTGGGTCTGGCTCTTTCCTCCTTCCTCAATTTCCCCAGAGCCCTTCCATCTCAGCATTATTCACCCTCTCCACACACTCCTTTACCCCCACACCATGAAATGCCTGGGCTGGAGCACAACCCCAGTGCCTGGGACCCCTCCAGGAGGGAGGGGAACCCTGAGCTCCCAGCTCAGAGCTCCAGCCCAGCCTTCTCCCCGTGCTACCTCAGTGCCTGCTCCCTCCTACTTGCTAGCTGGCAGCAAACCTCCAGTGATAGGAGATATTTTAAGGAACTTTCCTTCCATGCTGACTGTTTTAACACACTTAAAACATTCATTCCACACCTCGTCAACCAGAGAAGCAAACGGATTTCAATTGACCAGCCAAGAGTAAATCCGTGCGCGTTTGTTGTCATGGGATCAGCGCTGGGTTCACTCGTGTTGTCAAGCTCCCCGTGCTATTAAGGAAATGCAGAGTGGTGGGAGCAGCCAGGACCAGAAGGATCCAAAGGTTTGTTCCAATTCCTCCTGCTGGCCCCGAGATTTCAATCCCAGGCTCGACGCGGCGCCGCGTTTAACGGGGACGTTTGCTTTTCAAGCAGAATTGCTGTTGGGAGCTTGGGGGTTGAAGATGGAGATAAAATCTCCTTTTTGAAACATCTTTTTGGGCTGCACTTGAACTCCCCCAGCCCGAGCTGAGGGCAGGCAGTGCCCAGCCACATTCCAGCCCCATCCCAGCTCCCAGCTGTCCGCACCATCCGCTCCCACCATCCGGGGGATGCGAGCTGGGCTCTCTCCTCCCCACCCACCCTCCACCACTGCTCCAAAAATCCCTCCCCTCGGAGCTCCAGCTCCCTTTTCGTGCTGCTAAAATTGGGTGCTGGAGAGAACAGCCAGGGAGCAGTGTGGGGGCAGCTCACACGACTTGTGCCTGGCGTTGGGGGAGCCGCAGCAATCCCAAATCCGCGGCAGCTGGCGCCCTGCAGGTCAGGTAACCAGCACATAGTAAAGCTCAGCCTCCATCCCCGTGCCTGTTCCGGCTGCTAAAATACCCAGGGCCTATTGCACTCTATTTATAGGCCTTAGGTGTGAATTGTTTTGGTTGCAAACCACACAGGGTCGGGCACGACTCAAAAATCTGCCCCCCTTTCAAAGGCTGGCGTGTCGTTCCCTTCTCGTTCCCTCGCTGTGTTTAGGAGGATTTGCTCAGCAACCAATTCCTCCAAAAAGCTGGAGGGTTTGGCTGTGGAATATCTGCAGATATTCAGGGTTTCTGTCCCTTTTTTGCTGTCAGATTTGCTTGTTTCTGTGCAATAATCAAAAGGCATCGTGGCTTAAAGGACGTGGAGCAGCTTCCAGGGCCTAAAGGGGCTCCAGGAGAGCTGGAAAGGGACTTGGACAAAGGGCAGGACACAGGGAATGGTTTCCCACTGCCAGAGGACAAGGTTAGATGGGATTTTGGGAAGGAATTCCTCTCTGTGAGGGTGGGGAGGGGCTGGGATGGAATTCCCAGAGGAGCTGTGGCTGCCCCTGGATCCCTGGCAGTGCCCAAGCCAGGTTGGAGCACCCTGGGACAGCAGCAGATGTCCCTGCCCATGGCAGGAGGTGGAACAAAACAAATTTAAAACTCCCTTCCCACCCAAACCATTCTGAGACTTTAGAATTATTCCACCAAAAGGCAAAATCTCCCCATCTTGAAACCCTCTGGGTGCTGTGAACCCCCCAAACCTCCCGAGCTCCCCCAAAACCCCCAGCCCAGAGCCAGAGCAGGATCCACAGGGGACGGAGGTGACTCCACACAGAGCCACTTCAGCTGCCCAGCCTGACTCACATCCCCAGCCCCATCTCCCAGACAGCTGCCCAAGGATTGCTCTTCTTTTTCACGCCCACAGGCAGCAACTGGCTCCCAGTCCCCACAGTCTGCGAGCTCCTGGAGCCTCCCAGCCATGGCTGGAGCCTGGATATCCCACAGAAACAGCTCTGCAGAGGGAAAAGCTGCTCTCACGTGCTCCCAGCCAGCAGAGCCACAGCAGAGCCCTGCACGGAGCACAGGCTGGGAACGTTTTGCAGAGCACACAGTAATTCCCACTCCCAGCAGCTCTCCATGGTCACAGGCAGCCGACAGAGGCTGGGAGAGGATCAGCACGTTGAGAGGAACGAGAACAAGAAGTACAGGCAAGAAAATTACAATATCCTGAAGGGAAGTTTCCGTATTATTAAAATAATCCCACTGCTCCGCAGCCTCTTTCTGAGAACTCCAAATCAAACCAAGCTTTCTGTATTGAACCTTTTTTTTTTTCTTTTAATTCTTCCAGGCACAGGGGCTGGGTAATGCAAAAATCGCTCGTCTCGGGGTTTTTATTTAAATCTACATCAAGAGCGACGAGCTCTCGAAAGCTTTGAAATAAAACAATGTTTTCTCCTTCACACAGTTTTGTGTTTCTTTTTTGTTTGCAAACACTGGGCCTCCCTCCCACCTGTGATCAGATCCCCCCTGCCTGAAGGGCAGGATCATCAGCAGCACCCTGGTTATGAGGCAATGGAGCAAGAGGGGAGCCAACACTATAAAGGGATGGAAATGAGGGACTGTGAGGAACCCTCCTATCCCCCTGGGGTTCATGTTTTTTCCTGGAGGAGGAAGATGAGCTGATTTCTGCATCTTCTTTGTGGATCCTGGGAAAAAGAGGGAAGTGTGTGTTTCCTTCTCCCTCTTCTCCAAAAAAAAAACCCAAACCTACAGAATTAGGCCATAAATTCTGTTCTGAGATGGAATTTCTGCTGAGCTTTTGCCATCCCATCCAGAATTTCAAGGGAAGTGCCGTGGGTCTGAGCCAGAGCTGTGGAGTGCAGGTGGATCTGGGATGTCAGACTCCACCCAGGATCTCCACACCCCCATCCTGCAAGAAAACTTCCCAGAGAAGTGGCAAAGGGAAAAAGGAGGCACCTCCTTTGCAGAGACCAGTTTGGCCAGGAAAGATTGAAGGAAGAGAATGAAAATGAGCAAAATGATTTAACTGGCATCCCTTGAATTCACCCCACCACCCCCAAGACATTTACTCCGTTGTTTTGGGATTTCCAGCTGGCTGGTGCAGCCCCATGGGAAGGTGCAGGGGAATCCTGCTGCTCACAGAGCTGCTCTGTCCCACATCCCTGGGGAGGGCAGAGCTGCTGGGATGAGTCAAGGAAAGGAGGTTTGGCAGCTCAGGTCTCCACTCCCTGCCAAGCTGACTCAGGCCAGAGAGGAGGAGGAGGAGGGTGAATGGTCTGAGTCAGCCCAGGCCAGAGCAGGGCTGAGGGAAGCAGGCAGGGAGAGGGGATCAAACTGGGATCAAACTGGGATCAAACTGGGATCAAATGGGATCAAACCTCGCTCGCCCCATCCTGAGGCTGCCTCTGCTCCCTGCTCCCCTCCCTCCCTGCCTGCCTGGATCATCCCAGCCCCGGTGAAGGGCAGGGAACAACCTCAGGTTGAACTTGAGCTGGAGCTGCAGGAGAGCAGGAGAGACGAGACAGCTCCGGCTCTGCTGGGAGCAGAGCTGTCCCGAGGGAGGGAAGAACATCTCTGCCATAAGAGGCTTCGTGGCTGAGCAATAAACATGGAGAGATATAATTCTAACAGGTTTAACTCCTATCACTGGGCATTAGTTTAATTGGGCTGTGGGCCCGTGGCCCTGCTGACAGCAGGTTCTCTCTGAGCATTAGATCCTCCCACCCAGCTCCCAGAGCCCGGTGACAGCTGCTCTTTTCAGGGAAGAGGAGGGGAGAGATTATGCTGTCTGGAATTGGATTTGCCCAGGTTAAGGTGGAAACAAAGCACAGCCATGTCTGGGGAGGGGGAGATCACCTCAGTTCACCAGCTGATATTTTCTACTGGGGTTTCCTTCTCCCTCAAGAGCTAAACTGTGCCTGACACCGTGCCCTTCTCCAAAGGATCACAAGCGAGTGGGCACAGGGAGTCATGACTAATTCCTCGGCAGCCCAGGCAAATTGCTTTTCAGGACTGCTCCTGGCCTAGATCTGACATCAGCCCCAGCATGGAGACAACAAAAAAGCCTCTCTGGCTCGCTGAGCCTCTCGGCAAAGCCACCCCCCTCTCCTGACTCCAGTCCCAGGCCTCACGGAGAGCCAAAGAAGTTACATCCTAACAAACGCTGCTTTTTGTTTTGTTTTTTTTGTTTTTTATCCTTCCCCCTCACCATCCTCTTTTGTGGTCCGGTCTCTGTGAGTGGGAGATCCTCTCCCCACAACCACTTCCCTTCCTATGGGCTTGGGATGCAGCCCTGGAGATGCCACACCTTCCCACTTCCTGCAGCGGGCTCCAGAGCCCAACATCTGGAACATCCCAGCCCTTGGCTGCTGCTGCTGCTGCTGCTCCCCAACGCCTGCACAGATGGAGCATCTCAGCCTGCAACTGGGAGGTAAATTTGGGGGCCTGCAGCTCAAAGCATCCCTTCCACACCACGGCCTGGAATGCCTGATCCCAGGGGATATCCGTGGTTTCCTGCTGTTTGCTCTGCTTTGAAGTGCTGCACTCTGTGCTTGGCGTGAAGTTCCAAGGTTTTGGGCTTCCTGTTTTCTGCTTTCCCTGTATCTGGTGCCTGGAGAGCAACACCACCACCACCATCATCATCATCATTATCATCATTATCATTATCATCATCCCAGGGCAAGTGGAAGCTTTTTAGAAATCAGTTTCCAACTTTGTTGACACAAGAATCTTGCTCCTGGGGAGCTGAGGAAGGAAGGAAGGAAAAGGAAAAGGCCTGGAAAGGCTCTGGGTGCTGAATGAACCTCTGCTGCCGGATATTCTGAGCTGTTCTATTTAATACACACACATGTATATATAAGCAAAGGCTGCCAACTGCTTCAGAACAGCACATTCCAGCAGCTCTGGGGAAGGGAAGATCTCAAAGGTGCCACCGCTCATCTGCAGGGAGCCTGAGCTCAGGGATGGCTGATTTTAGGGGAGAAAAACCTCTCCCAACAGCGAATGCAGCAGGAGGGGAGGGAAACCAGCAAGGAAATCAAATATATTCAACTGGGAGGTGAGAATGGTGGGCTGGAGATGCCCAGCAGAGAAGTTGGTTCGTGCCCCAGCCTGGAAGGGCAACGGGGCTGGGAACATTGGGAAAGGCAAAATGTTGTGGAGCAAGGAATGTGGGGGGTCCTGACACGAGCTGGGAGAGGTGTGAGGAGCTGAGGCTGGGCTGCCTCACCTGAGGGATCACAGGCAGTGGCTGGATCAGCAGCCCCTGGAAAAGGGCAGCTGAAAACACGGATAAACCACGCAGGAATTTTACCAGTCCTCGTCGTCGTCGCCTGCCTGGCTGAAATTCTGTACTGACAGTCTGGAGCTGTTACAGAAAATTGCTGCTCCACGGCAGCAGACAACCACCAAATCCTTTAAAATAAAACATGACAATCAAAGCCTTGAAGGGAGTGGTGGGATTAGCCCTCTGCCTCCAGGGAAAATGTCATGTCCCAAGGAGAAACTGCCCCACAAAGGCAGGTGCCCACGCATCCTGCGGAATTAGCTGAGTGTCCCGGAGAGGAAGGATCAGGGGTGGCAGTCTGTGCAGGGGATTAGGTCACCAACGCCTCAGAGGGACAAGCTCTGCCTCTCAGGCCTCCCTTTTTACAGCAGGTGTCCAGGTGAGTTTTCAGGGCCAGCTCCTGGGAGGTTCCACAGCTTTTTTTTGGGGGTTTGTTGTTTTGTTTTTTTTTTTTGGCACGGGACAAATGCAAAGCCAAGCTGCTTAAGAAGGGAAAATACCACAGCCAGCTGCGAGCAGCAGCACTTGGGGTAGGAGCCTCAAATCCACGGGAATACAAAATGCTTTTTTAATTTGCTTTTAAAGCAAATGCTGTGCAGCACAAATTAATTCACGCCCGAGCACTAAGCATCTCAGCTTATAAGCCTTTCTTTGGAAACAGTTATATTCAGCGATCTGAACCACTCCTCCTCCTCCATCTGCTCCGAAAGGATGAACAAACAAGCCATTGCTGAAAGAAGGAAGGAAGGAAGGAAGGAAGCAAACCCGTTCAGCCATCTCCGAGGAAAACTGTGCCAGGCCAAGAGAGCTCTTTTCCCCCACCCCACACACACACACGCACCCCTCCTAAAAAAAAAAAAAATAAAAACTATAATTTCAACAGATCCCAACCCAAAATATTGTCCCTGCACGGGGCTCCCCCTCGCTCCTCGCACGAGGAGCCGAGCGCTGGTCACACGCGGCAACAGGTTCTGCTGCTCCAGCTCCCTCCCACACGCTGCA
Organism: Tychaedon coryphoeus; assembly: GCA_013398595.1. Taxonomy (NCBI): domain Eukaryota; kingdom Metazoa; phylum Chordata; class Aves; order Passeriformes; family Muscicapidae; genus Tychaedon; species Tychaedon coryphoeus. The sequence goes on from WBND01001922.1 coordinate 31,122, forward strand.
AAATGGGACGAGTCAAAGTGCTGGCTTGACTCATCAGCCACATGATCCAAGGCTGGAGCTAAAAAGGGGGAACTGGTTTACTCACTGTCTTGGGTACAATCTGTTTCTTGGGCTGCCCGATCTTGAACGGGATCCTGGAAAAGAGAGAGGAGAAGGGGATGTGTGAGCGGTGCTGGTGCTGTGGGGGGGGTTTGGGGTGGGTTTGGGGGGCACCAGGGGCTGGCCTGGGGTGGCAGCCCCTCATTCCAGGCACTGGAGAGGGAAAAGAGGGTGGGAGAGGCTGTGGGGAGCATTCTCAGCCCTGCACAGCTCCATCCCGAGGGGCAGCTCCCATCTCTGCTCCCTGACAGCGACAGGACCAGGAGCTGCACCAAGAGAGGGGCAGCTTGGATTTTAGGGAAAGATTCTTCCCCAAAAACTGGAACAGGCACTGGGACAGGTCTGCAGGGAATGGGCACAGCCCTGAGGCTGCCAGAGCTCCAGCAGGGTTTGGGTACCACTCCCAGGGGTGCACAGGGTGGGATTTTGGGGTGGCTGTGCAGGGCCAGGAGCTGGATCAGGGATCCCACATATCCCAGGACATCCCATAATTCCATGACAGTGCCCTTGTCTGGATGATGCTCGTGGGTCCCTTTGATTCTCCAAGAGCCAGTGGCACCCCTGAGGCCACCCCACACATCCTCCCTGCACCCCAAATCAAGGCAAGGATGCTCCACAAGCAGCTCAGGAACCTGCTCTGCTCAAATCTGCTGGGGAGGATAAAATAATACCAAAAAAAAAAAAAAAAACAAACAAACTCAAAACCCAAACAAAGCCTGTAAATATCTAGAAAGAGGATATTAAAAAAGTAACAACCTGGAGCTGCGAGCTGCTTCAAAGGATTCCTCTGCTCCAACAGCTGGAGGAGAGGCTCACCTGCCAGCACAGCCTTCATTCTTAAAATCCCTAATTCCCAGGAAAATCTGGGTTACCTGAATGTGAAGAGTACTCTAAATAAATTACACAACATATGTAAGGGTGGCTGGGTCAGCTGGGAGCAGCCACGCAGGCAGCCTGAAAATAATTGGATTTCTTTCACCTATCAGTATAATGAAAATCCAGGAATTCAACTGCTGTTGTCAATGGATTTAATTAAGTTAAAGAGGTGCTGCTTGGTTAAAGCATCTCTGCCAAAATCTCCCAATCTTTTCTGGGTTGTGATGCTTTAAATAAATGGAAAAAAAATGAGGTCATAATGACATTAAAGTGTTGTTTTTTTTTTTTTTTGCCAGAGATGTTTCACTTACAGCTCAGCTTCATCCCAGTCCAAACCTGCATCAGGAGCTTCTGGGAAGGTTCTGAGTCCCCTCTTGAGAATTTAGGCTGGACCAGTCCAAATTCTCATGTTTCTACACAAAACTTGAGATAAAACCACGGATTTTGGGACTGTGTTGGTCCTGGCTGGTTTTTCCCACTGCTGCTTTTCCATTTGCTTCCCACCCCAAGGCCCCAGCACTGCCCCATGCAAGAGCTGGACCCTCAGGAAATATTTTTATATTTCTGTAAAAAATTTTGCTGTAAAATCCAACTGTGTGCAACAGCAGAAAGAGCTTGCAATGGAAGAAGGGGCAGGATGAAGCAAAAAAACCCGAATTATCCAAACTCCAAACCTTGCTCTTCCCACTTTTCCCGTTGTTCTCAAACCAAAGCTGTAATTACCCACCGGGAATAATCCACCCTGCACCCCCTGTGACCTCCCTGAGCCAACCTGAGTCACCAGGTTTAAATTTAAATTTTATTTTTTTTTTCAGGAGAACTTCCTGTTTATGGTTCTCTGCTGGGACTGGTGTAATTTTGGGTTTAACCCTTTCCAGCTCCTGTGGCAGTGTGAATCACCCTCCTTTTCCAAACAAACACCACTCTGCTGTATAATTTCCCTGTCAATAACTGGGGGTGTGGTGCCTTACAGGAAGAAAACAAAAATATATGGATTTTTTTTTTTCCCCTTTGTGTTTTCCTCTGTGGGTCAAATATAAACCAAAATGAGGCACTGCCATCCACAGCCAGGTGCTGTCACTTGATGTTTTTGGAAGTGATGGCATCAACTTGGTGGTGAAAGAATGAAAAAAAAAAAAGAGGATTTTACTCAGAGGAGTGTTATCCCTGTTAAAACCAGTTTGCCACTCTCTGGCAGGGTGGGAACAAGCAGGGAGTTGGAGCCAGGCTGGTTCCTGGTGGGAAAGGACAATTAAAAAGGTGATTAAAGCATTACCTGCCCCTCTGGGGGTTACACAGAGCACCCCAAAGTGGTGCTGTCCACTGGAAAAATGGAAATCCAGGGGGATTTGGGCAGGAAAAGCCATGGATCAGCATTGGTTGGGTATCAGAGCTGGGAGGGGAAGGCAGGGGGAGCACAGGGGGTCCTGTCCCATCCCATTCCCCATCCTCACCCCACCACAGAACCCCCAAAATCTCTTTTTTTCCACCCAGAAACAAAGGGAAGTCAGTGGAGCGCTGCAAATCCCCCGTGCAGCAGTAAATATCTCCATCAGCATCGTGATGCCACTTGGTAATTATGTCTGTTTCAGTAAAACCTCTAAAAAATAACCCTGTGCAAGTCAGGTCTGTTCCTCAATTATTGGGGTTTTTTTTTTTGTTCTATTTTACAATTTTATATAATTTTCCTGGTTTCTAAATCACTGCCTTTTAATATGATTCTCTGGGAGGGTGGAGGGGGGGAAGAAGAAGATGGATGAGCAGGAAAGAAAGAAGGAAAAAAAAAAAAAAGATGAAAGATATGGATTTTATTGGAGCTTTTAAACCAAATGGATTCACCCCACGCCTCAAAACTGCTGCTGGCACCGAATTTTCGTCCCTCTGGGAGTTGTGTCCCTGCCTGCAAAATTGTGGGGGGACAAAGTGCAGCTGCCACAGCAAAATCACAACCATTTGCTTCAAAATTAAGAGTTAGAAAAGACATTATGAGGATAACACAAATAAACTGGGGGGGGGAGGAGGATCCGTATCCATCACTGCCACGAATTCCCAGCGTGGCACGGATCTCAAAGCTGAGCCCGGCTCTATAAACACCAAAAGAAAAATCAGAATTGGTGGTGGATTTTTTTATTTTTTTCCTGATGTCTGGTTTCTGCTGAGCGAGAGAAAGCTGGGGCTGTGTTTGGGGTGTGAAATCCCTTGAAATCCCTGGATTCCTGAAGAGCCGAGCGCTGAGTCACGGGCGCAGCGCTCCCAGCCCGGCCCCTCCAGCCCCCTCCCCGCCAGGACACCCCCAATTTGGGCAAGCACAGGGGTTCAGCGAGGAGGGAGGAGGGTGAAACACTGCAGGGAGAGAGGGTGGGAAGAGCTTAAAGTAAGGAAAAAAAAAAAAGTGTGGGTGGAGAGAATCCTGCGAGCTCTACTCGGGGATGCTCAGGAACCCCAGGGAGGGGAAGGTGGGAGAAGCTGTGGCTGATTCTCTCTGAAGTTTCCCCAGCAATCTCATCTATTTACTTGGCTTTTCCATGTGCAAAGGCAGGGCCACACACACACCAAAGCAGTTCATTCTCCTCTGGATGCACAGGAGAGTTGGAACAAACCTCCCAGGCAGGGGGGATACAGCTCGATGAGGTCTGCAGGGAGCTGCTGCTTCAAAATCGCTTCCAAATCTCTCCCCAGCAGCCCCCTGGAATGGAGGCACGCAGGAATTGCCAGCAGGAATCACTCAATCCTTGATCAATTAAAGAGGAATGATCCTTTCCTAGGGTGGACATCAAACCTTGGTATCACCCTGGACAGCTGGGATGGAGCTCAGGGCCTGCCCAGGGGATGAATTCCCTGTGGGGTGAGATCCTTTTTCCCAGCTCCACATCAGCTTTGCCACCCTTAATCAGGCCCCAGAAGACCCTTGGTAGATAAGCAAGGGATAAACACCAAATATTTTCACCCACAGCTGATAAAATGCTGGCCCTGGGGATGCTGAGCTGCCAGGCAGGGATTGGGGAGGGAGGGAAGAGGGATGGACAGACAGATGGACAAACAGGGACAGCAGAGGCTGGGGCAGTTTGGATGTGAATTAATTTGGCAAAAGTGACACTGAGCCCCTAAATTCAACATTCCTGCCCCAGGTGGGCACGAGTAGCATTTGCAGGGTCCCACTTTGGTATGAACTGGTGGCCAAAACTGGTTTTTACTGGTACCACTGCCAGACCACCTACTAAATCCATGTTTTGTGGGAAGTGCCCGCTTCCTGTGGAAAGTTTCAGGATTTTTTTTTTCCTTTTTCTCTCTCTCTCTCTCTCATTGAAACCCCAAGCGCCAGCATAGCCTGGATCCCTGCCAGAGCTTCTCACTCTTTGAATTTCCACCAAAAATCTCAATTCCTTCACCGGAAAGAAACCTCTCTGTGCCTGCAGGCAGCAGGATGACACCCAGCCTCCCGCGCCGCCAGGGTGACCCCGACCCTCCAAACCTGGCTTTCCCAAGGATTTTGGCATGTGGGATGATGAGGGATCCTACAAACCCACCCCTTTACACCTGATCCTCTGCGCAGACAAAATTCATCCCGAAGTTACTGCAGAAATTGGGTCCTTCCTGAGCTTTTCCCTGGGTTGGGAATGGATTCAGCTCGAGGTGTTGCTGCAGCCAGAGCTGCCTGGTTGTGGGATCAGCTGTCCCAGAGGGATCAAAGTTCTGCAAACCCCAACAGAGAGGTCAGGAGCACTCGAGGAGGGATGGAAACCTTCACTTCTCACTCTGCAGTGAACTCAGCTGAGCTTCTCCTCCCTCTCTGCACGGGTGAAGCCTCCCTGTGGATGGAGACTTTTCCATCATAGGAAGTTCAAAGCTGAGCAGCAACCCCAAATCTCACCCTGCACAAGCAGAGAGAACGCTGCACAGCAAAATCTCAGAAAGCTGGCAATCCCTAAAAACACCCAAATGTGCAAATCCCCGGGCAGGAGGGGATGGCCCAGGTGAGGCAGGCTCAGGGCAGGCTCGGGTTAGGCACGAATCTCCCGGATTCCTCCTCGCTGTGCTCCCAGCGTGTCCATGGAAACCACAGGCACCGTCCCACCCCTCTCCCCCCTCCCAGGAACTCATGGCAACCGCTCCAAACACAG
>WBND01001924.1:6210-22363 GCA_013398595.1 Tychaedon coryphoeus
TCTTTCAGTTACCGTCCATGGAGGAGTCTCCCTCAGCTGAAGAAGATGAATCGGCCCATTGAACACGTTGGGCGCCACTCTGTAGGAGTCTTTGAGGTCTGAGGTGGACTCTGTATACCCACGCCCTTATAATAAACTGCAACTTCAAGACCAGCTTATAGAGAGTGCTTGAGTTTGTCCCTGATGACCGTCCACCCCAGACCTCAAAGACTCCTGCAGAGTTCCATCTTTACTCCTCTTAAATTAGTTTGTCTCACTGTAACTGACCTAACAACAAGCTGCCCTAAAACTCTGACACTTTCTAGTACCTAGTAGCCTGGCTGAATAAAGCTCAGATAGCTGATTTGCCTTACATCAGTGAAATTTTGGGATGTAAATGGTTTTGTAAGCTACTGCTTTATTTAAAAAATAATAAAAATAAAAATTATTGCCTAATTTGATCTTTTTGTCTCAACATAGAATTGGGCTTTTTAGTGAAAAAAAACCTGACCTGTAATCATGGCTGCTGCTGTATCTTTTTTTGTTGTTCTAGAAGTTGTACCTGTGTAGAAGACACAGGTTCTGCCAAGAAAACTTACAGTTAGCTCAACCCTGAGTTTTGTTGTCTCTTGCATTTTTTATCTCAGTCCTTGGGTTGTTTTTATTGTGTTGGATCTCATGAAACTGCATGTAAGCACAGGAATGGGCTTTCCTGGGAAAACCCCAGTTGTCCAGAGGAGTCTGCAGCTTACACAATGCAAACACTTGAGCTGAAGTGAATGTGTTCTGCCCTGAGTAAATCTCTGCTCTGCTCCCATTGTAGGGTGACATGTAGAGCTGGGCATGTCCTTGCTGCCGTAGCCATAGCTGCTCTCTTCTGTGATGGTGTGGTGACAAGAGGCATTTGTTTGCTGCTCTTGGAGCCATGCCATTTGTGTAACTGATCTTGAACTGTGGGCTAGGATTGTTTATGCAGATCATAAATCTTTTGGTTGTGAGGATGCTGTGGCAAATGACTGAGGCAAGGACTCAGTGCTGCTGTAACATACCCACATAGAGTCAGTATCATGAGCAGGCATGTACAGACTGCAAAGCCACATGAGCTTCTAAATTTGTTTCATAAAGGTGAACAGAAAAACCTTTTCCTGTGTATCTGGCACTCTGGCCTCATAAAATTTGGGTTGCAAGGCAAAAGCATATGCCAATATAAGTAAAACAGTAGCCAGGTTCTCAATAGCTCTTATCCAATCTGTTTGCCTGCTCCTGTTTCTGGGAATACAACTTCCCATAGCTTGTCCTGTTGAACAACATCAGCACCCTGCATCCAAGTTGCATGGTTAGGTGCTTAAGTGGAAGAGGGTGACTCAGGATTCTGCTCTTATTGTATGTGACGTCTTTTTGTATTATCAGTTGATTGTGAGCCTAGCTGTGGTGCAGGTGCCAGGAGATGCTTCTCTGGAGATGGCACATTAGACTGGTGAGACTTTCTTGGTGGGTTGAGCAGTGCCAAGGGAAGGATCTGTGCTCCACAGTGCAGAAAGTGGTCTGCAAGTCCTCCTCTGAGGGGAGCATTTCTGGTGTTAATCAGTCCAGATTCAGCTTGCTTTCCTACTGGCTGGCTCTTCTGACTGCTTTGAATGGCAGGACAGCACAAGGAAGTTAATATTCAGTGCTGGGATCACTGCAGTCTTCCCATTCTGACTTGGCTCTGAGAGTCTTGCCCCACATCTGCCTACTAACTTCAGAGGCATTGGAAGGTAAATTTGCTGTCATTGCCCATTAACATTTGGTTCAAGTTATGCTGATTTATTAAACAAACAGATGGTATTCAGACTTGGAAAATGCTTTTGGTGGCAAGAAATGTAATATTAGGAACACAAGTAGATGGACCAGTGTACCGGTTTGAGACAAATTTAGGAGGAAACGTCCCGAAAGGGTGTCTCCTCTAAAGAAGGCAGATTTCAGCAACCCCTCCCTCACACAAGGTTCAGGAAAAATTCCCTTGGAGAAAGTGGAAAAAAGAACTGTTTATTTAACAAGTAGGGTGTTCACAGGCATGAATAGAATGAATAATGTGAAATAATAAAACCTCTCGCTGCTCTGAAGAGATGGTAAATTCAGTGTTCTTCTGTGGTTCAGAGTCCTTCTGTAGGTGCGGCTCGGCTCTCTCTCTCTCTCTCTCTCTCTCTCTCTCTCTCTCTCTCTCTTTTCCCCCCGGCGCTGGGATGCAGAGTCCCAGGCCCCTCCTGGCCAGTGCGGTGCGGGAGGGGCCCCAAGGCAATGGTGTTTCAGACGGGAGAAAAGCTGAACAGTTCCAGAAGAAGCAGCCGCGGTCCCATGAAAACCTTTTTGCCTCAGCTACTAGAAAAGCTAGCTAAAAGCAGAGGAACTCTGTCTCTCTTCCCTGATGCAGGGCTGAGAGCTGGAAGAAAAACTGAGACCCTTACCTCTGTTTTTAAACACAAGCAGAGAAAGGAATTTCCACAATTTCTCCCCCTTCTCTCTTCGAACTCGCTTAAAGGTACAGGACATATCTGGCATAAAGCAGACAGTAGGGGATACAATAAAGCATCATAAAATCACCCTAGGACAACCAGTTTAGCTTGCACAAGAAAGACAAAAAGCCCAAAACTTTTAGATATCAATTGAACAGATATTTAATAATTTTAATTTTTTTTTTCCCACACAGAAAGAGTAATTAAAAGCATTTGCACTGGTAAATGTAGAACAGGTCTTTTCACCTTGGCAAGTGTTTTCATCCTGCAAGTGTTTTGAACCTAGCAAGAGCACAATTATATCTTGAGTTCTAGCTTTTCAAATCTAGTTTATCCTGTTGAACAACAGTTGTTGGATAGTACTGCTTGAATTCGGACTTGGTAAATGCCTAATGGCTTGTTTTCTGAGTGTTACCAGCCCAAGTAAGGCCTGGTGTTTAGATTTTTCTTGTTCAGTTAGTATTTTCCTCATAAGAAATTGTGTAGTTATACTGTGGGTCCACATGGGCACTGATATATAAAACAAACTATTTAATGGACTTAATGGAAATTTTTTCCCATGTTTTCTCTTCAGTGGTTGCTTGTTGATCTCTTTGTTCTGTTTCATAATTAAAATATTTTGCTTTATTTTCCAGGCTCACATTAAATTTCCTATTGACTATCCATATTCACCACCTACCTTCAGATTCCTGACCAAAATGTGGCACCCCAACATTTATGAGGTAAAGTGTTTTTTAAGATAATAATTTTTTTCTCAGGTATGTGAAAAGGTTTCCTATATCCTTAAACTTCTGGAAATATTGAAGGTACTAAACATCGCTAGCCATAACTAAAGTGGTTAGCTGTTTGTGTTTAAATGTCAGCTCCGTGGTTGCAGAGTTAAATCTAAATGTTGTAGGAATTGCTGTTTCTGTAGGCAGGGATGGAGCCTTTCTCATACCTGCAAGTGCAGCAAGCAGCACCAGCTGAAGCATCATGCCATGAGCGTTGGCAGTTTTAAGGGATTCTTGGATCCCCTAAACTGGTGTATGAAGTCTTGTCATACTGGGATACTTAGACAACTAGTTGATTGTACACCTTTCAAGTACATTTTTAATTTGAGTATATAATACAAAATTGTGTGATGAGACAAAAAATGTTGGGGAAAAGTCTCTTGCAGCAGTCAGCCTATGATAAAGGGGTTTGGACTTGGGATGCTCCAACTGCAGAAAGAACCAGAACTGGAATCCAGCTTCAGGAGGAGTCATGCACAGCCTTGTCACCCTAGGACCAGAGTGAAGAGATACCTTTTGACTTAATGTCTGCTAGTCAATTTGAAGAGGCTCTTAGTTCAGTGCATGTGAGTGATGCTCAGAGTGTAACAGAGCTATCAAGTCCATGATTGGATCATGGTACAACTACATAGAAGGTTCAGAAGGATTTTATATAAATGTTTTTTTAGAAAGAAGCATTCCCTAGCTTAAAAGCATTTTCTTCATGATGCCGAGCATAAGCTGCTTGAACAGATTTAAAGTTGTCAAGGACCAAAACAATAGAGGAAGTGCTGCCATGAGGTTGGTGTGGTGTTCTGCTGATAGACTAGCTCAGGGGCTTAGTGGTCAGGCTAACCTCTGCGGTTGCTAGGGCATAGGATACATTGCCTTGCAACTGGTGTGAATGGACTGTTGTTTTTTGCTGGGCTTTCATCCATCAAATGACCTTTAAGGTTTCTCCTGGAGGCTGGTTGAGTTGAGCTGTTGTGTTAGAGCTCATGTGAGCAGCAGCTTGAGACAGTTTAATAGTGCTGCTGCAAAGACTGAGAAGCAGCATTTAATTTAATTAAATTTGATTTCATTTCATTTCATACAATCGGTTCAAAACTATCAAATTTCATGGCTGTATTTGAAAATTGAAGCCCTGTTTTGGCTCAAAACTCATTTTTTTAGTGGAGGCCAATCAAATCCCTGCTAAACTTTTGCATATCCTAGACAAACATCAGCCTGCCAGGACTACTGCTTGAATACTTTGAGGAGCTAAAAGCCTTTCAAAAATGTTCCATTTGGTGCAGCTGTTTCCTTATCACAGGTCTTCTGCAGACTTTCTTTGTGTCCACTTCAAACCAGGAATGAACATGGGGAAAGGCTCGCCCCTTGACTACAGTGATCCCTAAAACCTTGTGCTGATTTCATTAAGCCCCATGACACCTTTACCCATCCAGACTCTAATGCAGTGCTGGCCTGCTTGAATTCCCAGTCATGCAACATTGATTGTTGTAAGAGTGAAACTTCTCACATTCTTGCTTCCTTCTATATCTTTGTATTGCTGAATATCTGCCTGTGCACATACTGCTGATCTGATCACACGAGGAAATTCTCCTGAGTGCAGTGATCACTTCTCTTAGTCATCATATCCCAGGAGATAGTTAAAGGAGAAACTGGGTAAACTCATGAAAATTATTAATAAAACCAGAATAGTCTGTGAACATAACCTAATATTAGTAAGGTTAATTTAAAATTAAAAAGATATTAGGTTGTACAAAATTGTACAAGCCTGTTGGAATCCTAACAAGGCAGTTTCCTTTCTATGGAAACTGTTATAAACAATAAAAAGATCAAGCCGAATTAAGTATGATCAAAAAGTGATTTTTATTTCGCAACCGAAATACGATGCTCGATAGCCACAATCAAAAAGGACAACGCCAAGCCCGGGATCGTCGCCTGGTGAACACACACTGATCCGAACTCTATCGCTTCGGATCCCCCAATGTTCACGAATGTCGAATGTCGTCTTGGTCCGGGTTTTATACAGTTTTTTCTAGCCTGGAGAAGAGGTCCTCCTTTCTTTTCGCGGTTTCGCATATTAATGTAGCCTCCTTTCTCTGTGTTGGGCTGGACAAAACCATTTCTGGGAAGTGATGAATTTCGGTGAATGCAGATTTTGGCTTATGGAACCAGGTATTGAGATGTAGTTTTCCCTGTAGACTCCGGTTTTCTTGATGAGTGATACTTATCAAGTGTTCATTGCTTGGGTGTTCCCTGAACTGTCTCTGAACGAGCCATCTCTGCTGGAGCCATTTCTATTAACTTGTTAATTTAGGTTCTTCGGCTTTGTCCATAGCTGCAGTGTTGCAATTCTCGTGAGGCAATCCTTTCCTCCCACTGCAGCTTATGTTCTAAAGTTTCCTTATTATTTTCCTTATTTATACAAACATGATTTATTTCACATAAATTACAAACCAACACGAATTATTTTATAACATATATTACAAAACCGTTCCAGCAACATAAATGGGTGCTTGGGTATTAAGCAGCTTCAAACACTATATTGCTGTTTTTTCTTGTGTTCTTGACAAAACTGCTTCAAATGCTGAGGGCTTGCTAATTAGCGTACCTGGAATGGTTAGTGAACTGCTGAAATCTGCCTCCAATGGATCTCATTTGGCTATAAATGTCCTTCAAGTGAGCTGTTGTTATCTGTAGCTGTTATCACTGGCTTGGGCTCAAAGGCATGGATACTATCAAAGTGCTACTTTGTGTTTTGGCTCCTGTGTGTTAAGCAGTGTTGGAATATCCTCAGGACATAGCTGAGACCAGATGCATGGGGAAGTGGCTGCCTGCAATCTTGAACAGAAGTGATCTGCAGCATCTCTCTTTTTCCTATCATTAACATGTCGTGGATCAGGGTGATAAGGGTCAGTTGTGAATGCTGGTGTAAGGCTGCCTCTGAGAACTTGTAAGTCATCCCACAGATGGCTGCAAGAGGCAGCAAGCCAGCAGGGCCTAGAGAGGCCAACATCTGATGTCTGCCCCAGGCCCCATCTGCACCTCCACCTCATCTGGCCTTGAAACCCCATGATCCTCTGGAGTTAACTTCAGTGAAGACTGTCAACTCTGGTAGATACTGCTATAGCAGTCCTGCAAACTACTCATGTCAGAGTGCTATTGCTGGTGAAGAATTGGTTTTACAGGCATCTTAAAGTGTTTATAAATGGTAGGCATTATGGAACTTTATATTCAGGCCATAGCACTGTGAGTAGATTGACAGAGACTGAGGATTATGTAGCTGTATGGGTTCCATATGCTGCCAAAATATTCTTCCTCTTGCATGCTGGAAGGGATTTTCAGTGAAAATCATAGAGCATCTCCTGCTTTTTCACCTAACATTTTGAACAGCTATGTCCTAGGGAAGCAGTGTAAGCCTGCTCCACACTATCTGTTCAACATCCTTGTGTCCTGGGAGCAGCACTGTTGTAATACCTGAGCTAGTACAGTGTGCTGAACCCTTCAATTAAAAAATTTCTGGAACTAACTCAGCTACCAATGATGTGGTGGGATGACCTTGGCTGGATGCCAGGTGCCCACCAAGCCGCTTTATCATTCTCCCTTCTCAGCTGGACAGGGGAGAGAAAATAAGATGGAAAATGACTCATAGGCTGAGATGAGGCAGTTTACTAAAGCAAAAGGTTGCACACATATAGAGACAAAAAGAAAAAAAAATTATTCTCTACTTCCCATCTGGCGAGCAATGTCCAGCTGCTTCCCGGGAAGCAGGGCTTCAGCATGCGTAGCAATTGCTCTGGAAGGCATTGTAAAATAATGAAAGGCCTCCCATTCCTCCTCCCTCCCTCCCTTATCTTTTATATCTGAGCTGATGTTATATGGTATGGAATATCCCTTTGCTTAATTTGGGTCAGCTAGCCTGGTTGTGTCCCCTGACAGGATCTTGCCCTCCCCCAACCTACTGTGAAAAGCGACCACTCACTTTAAAATTTTCTGAGGTTTATTAAACCTTAAGAAATACAGCAAAGGACTGAATAAGAAAAAAGGGACGGCACCGGGAGCATATGACCGTCTGCCACATGCTCATCTACAAAACAGCTGCTCCGCCTTTTATAACCCTGGGGGTTGCATCAGCCAACCCTGGCCCCTCCCAAAGTCTGTCCGTCAACTCTTTTTCGCCGTCCATTGGTGGAGACTACTTTCTTGCAACTTGATTGGAGGTCAGGTGTTGTCATGCCGCGCCTCCTTAGCAACAAGCCTTCCCTATTCCTAACTGCCCCATGCAAGGGGCACATGTGCACGGCCTCCCTCCACAAGTCTTTTACAACCAATGCTGTCTAGTGGCAACAATACCGAGGGGGGCAGGGGACTATGGGGAGAACAGAGGATGTCTAAACAATAAGACCACGATAACATAACCATACGTCAATAAAACTTCTCTTAACAATATTACACAATATTCATCCCTTTATTGCGAGAGCCAATCCATCACATTACCTATCTATAACACTACTGATGGATGTTGAAGAGATAGTGCTGACGCTGTTCCAACACTGCTCAGCAGTAGCCAAAACACTGGTGTGTTATCCGTACCTTTCCAGCTACCACTGCAAAGCACAGCACTGGGAGGGCTGCTATGGGAAAATGAACTCCAGCTCAGCCAGACCCAGTATTATTCCATTCCAATATTATTTCACTCCACCCCTTATTCCATATCATTTGTGTCCTACTCATATCTCACATAATTTAATGTATATATATCTTACCTATTCCACTGTATTTAATACTCGTTACTGAAATCCCTTCTTACCAACTCTTACAACACAGTCTACATTTTTAAACCATCACTATACCCCACATACAGATTTATACATTTTCATTTACTACTATTCCCCGTCCTTTCACGGATAAATTTTATTTTCCTATTCCACAGGCTTCCTCCACCCCTCCAGATGATCAAAAACAGGCAATTACTTTGTCACAGGAACTGTGGGAAAAACAAAAACTCTCCAATGCTTTTAGTGTTAGAGAATCAAGGCATTGCTTTATTCTGGCCAGGATGTGCAACAGAAATAATTTCATCCACATATAGCCCAGGTTGTGCAGAGAAAATCATTCCATGACACGTGAATTTTACTAGATTTTTCAGATATTTATGCAGTCAAACCCCATAGAAGTCCATTGGTTCAATGTTCATTGGTCCCAAGTTACGAAGTTCTTAGTATTTGGTTTCCTATCGGCTACTGATCTCTTCGCCTCTGATGCTAATTGGGTCCTCATTCTTTGTTTTCCCAGACCAGGTGTCTCCGACCATGCCAGGGGTGGAGTTGGGGGTTGTTAAGAGTCGTTGATGGTCATTATCTTTTGTGTATCTTCTGTGCTACTCCCAGTCTGTTGAGATGTTAAGCTCATCAGACCTCACCTGGTGGACCAATCCCCTGAAATTTCAATTCCCTTCCCCCGTGGCAAGGGCGAACAAAACTGACTAAAGCTACATAAAACATTTTAACCTTTGTAGCATTTCCAACAGCATGGTTTACAGGGTGTTTCCAGCCAGCCAGTTGTTGCCTCCACCACAGTATGTAGCTCTTGCCTTGGCATATTCATGGCAGTGGTCAAATGCAGTCAATTTGTCAGGCCTCACCACATCAGAAACCCAGCCACTGCCCTCTATTCCAAGGAGATTTTACTCACATGGCTGGCTTGATTGCAGCATATTTCACATTTCTGAATAACCTGTGTGATGGCCTCCATGATCAGGTCCACCCCTTGATCACAAGCCCATCTGTATGTGGCATCTCTTCCTAGATGTCCCAATGTTTCATGGGCTCATCAGGCTATAAATAGTTCACCTTTCCATTCCCAGTCTAAGTCTACCTGAACTATTCCAATTTTGGCAGCCTTATCTACCTGTTCATTGCTTCAATGTTCTTCAATGATAAAGCTTTTGGGCATGTGAGCATCTATGTACCTTTAGAGCCATATTTTCTACCTGTGCAGCAATATCCTGCCACAATACAACAACCTAGATGGATTTACCTCTGCATTGCCAATTGGTCTTTTTTCATTGCTGCAGCCACCCCCATAGGGCATTAGTCACCATCCAGGAGTTGGTACAGAGATAGAATACAGGCTACTTTTCTTGTTCCACAATCCCTAAGGCTGATTGGATGGCTTTCACTTCTGCAAATTGACTTGACTCCTTCCCCTTCAGCAGCCTCAATGACTCGTTGTGTAGGATTCCACACAGCAGCTTTCCACCTCTGATACTTTCCTATCACACAGCAGGATCCATCAGCAAATAGTGCAAAGCCTCCTTTGTTTTCTGATAACTCATTATATGGTGGTGCCTCTTGGGCAAGTCACCTTTTCAGGCAATGCTCCAAAATCTCTGCCTTCTGGCCAGTCTATAATCTCTTCCAGAATTCCTGGGCAATTAGTTTTCCCCAGTTGAACTCATTGTGTGATCAACACTTACTCCATGTAGCGCTGGTTGTGTGATGTGTTGAGGGGATGTTTATTTATTTTGAACATCCAGTGTAGCATGGGCAATTGCAGTGCTAAGAGGAGACACACTTCTGTCCCAACAACCTCTGAGGCAGTTCAAATCCCATCATAGGCTGCTAATTTTTTCAGTTGGGGTATAGTGAGCTTCTGATACTCGATAACTCCAGCTCCAAAACCCTAATGGTCGACCTCAGGTTTCTCCCGATGTTCTTTGCCAGAGGCTGCAGGTGGGACCATGTTCCCCAGCTGCAGTGTAGAGTATATTTTGCATGGCTGGTCCTGTCTGAACAGGCCCAAGAGCTACTGCATGAGCTATTCCCTGTTTGATCTGCTCAAAGGCCTATTGTTGTTCAAGGCCCCACTCAAAATGGTTCGTCTTCCAGCTATAACCTGGAATGTGCATTCTCCAGAATCCCACAAGGCCTAGGAAAGCTTGTGTTTCCTTCTTGTTAGCTGGTGGAGACATAGTTGCTATCTTGTTAACCTCATCCATAGGGTCATGATAGTGTCCATCCTGCCATTTTATTCCCAAGAACTGAATCTTCTGTACAGGTCCCTTGAGCTTGCTTTTCTTTATGGCAAACCCAGCTTTCAGAATGTCCTGGTTTAGGGCAAATTTGGGAGGAAACTTCTGAATGGAGTCCCTCTAGGAAACAGATTCAAGCAGTCCCTCCCCCAACTGGTTCAGGAAAAAATATTCCCAGAGAGAAGTGGAAAAAACCTGTTTATTTAACAGGCAAAGCACTTCCCAGCACAAAAATGAAAAATACTAAGCAGCAAAACCTCTCGCCGCTCCGAAGAGATGACAAATTCAGAAGAGTCCCTTCTGTGGGTTGCAGTCCAGCTCAGTCTGTTCTCAGTCCCTCCGGCACTGGGAAATGCTGCGGCCCAGGCCAGGCCTGGTGGGCCAAAGGTGTGAGCTCCTGGTTCCCCTCCTGGATTTTCAGTCCAGAGCAGGTTTGAACAATTCCAAGAAAAAGGGAAAAACACAGTCCAGAGAACTCCTTTGCCTCAGCTAGCCAGAAAAACCAACTAAAAAAGCAAAAGAGAGCTCTCTCCTGCTGTCCACTGCAGACAACCCAGTCTGTGTGAAGGATGCGGGGGAGCAAGTGCAGTCTCTGATAAAAACTCTTCACCTCTTTCTCTTCCCACTCACTCCTGGAACCAGTCTTAAAGCTGCAGAACTCAATATTCAACACCAACAGAACAGATGATTTGGGGATACAAGCATCATAAAGTCACCCCAAGACACAGAAGGATCTAAATTATTCTCTTGTCCTTATCAAACACTTCTGCCTTCTTGCCCCACAGAATTATATTGTAGACATTCAGAGGCATCATCCATTTCCAGGGTAGTCTGGATCCATCCATGGCAGATGGTAGGGCTGTGTTTCCACCCCTGGGGCAGTTGATTCCAGGTGTATTTGACACCCCTCTACATGAAAGCAAACTGTGGTCTGCACTCTGCTGCCAAAGGAGTTGAGGAAAATGCATCAGCAATGTCAGTTGCAGCACACCACTTGACCGCCTTTGACTCCAGTTCATATTGGGCCTCTAACATGTCTGCTACAGTAGCACTCAGTGGTGGTGGTTTTTCATTCAGGCCACGATAGTCTACTGTTAACCTCCACCCTCCATCAGACTTTTGCACTGGCCATATAGGACTATTAAAAGGTGAGTTCTGCTGATCACTCCTTGGATCTCCAGTTGATGATTCAGAACATGGATGGGAGCCAGGGAGTCTCGGTGTGGTATTGCCACCAGTGCAACAGTCCTGGTAGCAATTGGTACCTGCAGGTCTTCAACTCACAGCACTTCCACAATGAAGGGATCTTCTGAGAGGTCAAGCAGGGTGGATAAATGTTTGATCTTCTCTGTATTCACAGTGGCTACACCAAAAGCCCATTGGTACCCCTTTGGATCCTTGAAGTACCCTCTCCTGAGGCAGTTGATGCCAAAGATACAAGGGGCCTCTGGGCCCGTCACGATGGAGTGCTTTTCCCACTCACCTCAGCCTCTAATACAGAAAATTCTTGGCATCTCTCTGTCACTTCAGAGATCCCCTGATGGCACCAGTGCACACTGTGCACTAATGTCTACCAAAGCATTATACTTCTGTGGATCTGGCATGCCAGGCCATGGAATCCACATAGTCTGATATATCTGGTCATACATTTCTTCCTACTGGCTGAAGACAGGGGCCCTCTGCGGGAAAAAATGAGACTTCTGGACAGCAAATCAATATGATTTTGCAGAAGCTGATTTATTGTTTACAATTCACCCTAATTATACATTTCTAGAACCATTTCCCACGTGGGGACACACTTTACAATTGGTAATTTTAGGATACTGATCCATTCATTTAAACCCCTGAAAGTCCGTAATTGGTGGTCTTCAGGATCTTCGCCGCCTCCCGTTATCTTGAATCTTCTAATCTTGGTATTCTGTTGTTTCAACTTCTTTTCTCCCGATTTAGCATAGTTTATGTTCCAGCAGCCTTGGGGGGATTTCAACAAGTTATTGAAAAACTCCTAAAATTTTCTCATGCTGTGCACCTGTTATAAACACTGGTCTAAACTAAGAAATACACAAAAACAGCTAGAGTGTGAAAGAAGCATGTGAACGAACAGTAAAATATGCAGAAAAATAACTAGACAGTAAAACATAGCAATTAAATACAGTTTTTGGCTGGTGCACCCAGGGCCCAGATTTGTACAGACATGTCCACTGTGGCCTAAACCTTGTCCAGCATTACTACAGCCCTCCATTCATGTTCCTCACTGGAGTGTTCAGTGTCTGACCTTTGCGATGCCAGATCAGAAGTTCCCTCACCAGGATCAAAGGATTTCAGTTCTTCTATGTGGGAGATCGCTGATTGCCTTCTTGTGTCTCTGCAGTAACTATACTGACGGTCATTTTGGATGACCCCTTCTTAACAGCTCTCTTTCTTCTCAGTTCACATATATGGGCTTCCAGCTGAAAGGTGGGTTCATCATCACACTTTATGTCCAACTCCTGGTCAAACAGGAGGAACCAGAGTGCACCATGTGGCATGTGCCTGGGGCTTCCTTTCCCTCTGAATAGGGCAGGAGAGAACCAATCACTTGGGCAGGTCCTGACAGCTGAGGTGCTGGCCTGTAGGGATGAGGATATACAAAGATTTTCTACAGTTTTTGAGCCATGAAGCTGGTTTCTCCACATTTGGTGTATCTATTTGCAGGTAATACATTGCTGCCATTAGAATATGATGCAGGGGCACCTTGAGCCACCTTCCTCCACATGGCCAGTGTGCAAGGGACATCCTCTGGATCTTTAGAGACCCTGTCACTTTTTAGATCACTATATGTCACTAGAGAGGCAAGTGTGACACACGAAATGCACACTATACTTCAGAAGGCTAATATCCGTTTATTACAATAATACACCACCTTTTATACCCTTTAGACAGTTTAAATTTTCATCATTGGTCACAATTAGTCAACATAGGAATCATTGGCAGAAAGTTCTCCACCCCTATTCTTCCCAGGATCTTTCTAAAAATACTCTCCACAGCTCTGGGATATTTTTCCTAGTTATCTTCACTTTCTTCTTCTTCTCCTCTTGGTCTCCATTCCAACAGCCTTGGTCAGAGAATACTTCTCAAAACAAATCTCTAACCCACAGACCAGCTGTGGGTCCTACTATAACTATAGATGACTTCCAGCACTGCTTATTCTCTCAAGTACTGGATAGCTTCGTCTGCAGTGGACCACTTCCCTGGGGAATTCACAGGATCTTCTTTAAATGGATATCTTGCCTGTTGAGTTATTAATGGGTTTAGGTTTTCAAAGAGACAAGAGCAGTTGTTGGTTGCTGTAAAGTTGTTTATTGTAGAAGCACATCAGTTTCTAAGGCAAAGAGTCCAGAATGTTAAAGTCCATGTTAAAGCTTTCTGGCATAAAGTCCCGAGCAGAGGCAGCAGCAGCCTTGTATAGAGTCCCGAGCAGAGGCAGGAGCTCCCTGGTATTTCTTCTTCTTCTGTTCTTCTCTTCTTGTTCTTGTTCTTGTTCTTGTTCTTGTTCTTGTTCTTGTTCTTGTTCTTGTTCTTCTTCTTCTTCTTCTTCTTCTTCTTCTTCTTCTTCTTCTTCTTCTTCTTGTTGTTCTTCTTCTCCTTCTTGTTCTTCTTCTTCTTCTCCTTCTTGTTCTTCTTCTTCTTCTTCTTCTTCTCCTCCTTCTCCTTCTTGTTCTTCTTCTTCCATTTGTGTGGTGGTAGTGATGATGGCAGTGGATAGAGGTGGTTTTTTCACTCCAATACAAGGGTTTTTATTTGTAAATCATCCAATAAGCTAAAAACACAAACCTAAAACATTCCTTCTAAACCTATTAGAATCCTAGTTCTATAGTACAAAAGTGGTGTTAATTCTTACACATGACTTATGCATATACCTCTATCTATTCACATAAATGGTTCTGTCCGTTTGTCCTGGTTTAGAGGACAGGTATCTGCTAAGAAAAACAGGAGTCTTTCTTTGAAATGGAGAATGTAAACCCCTTCCCTAGAAATTATTAGAATTTTGAAATTAAGGGGCTCTCAGGCAAAGATAGGAATAACAGTTCTTTACTAGGAAAATTAAAATAGAAATACAGTATTACAAAGAACAAACCCAAAACACTGACAGAGTCAGAATACAACCTGACACCCTGTCAGTCAGGGTGTTGGTCGCAGTCCAATTAAATGGTGGCTACAGTCCTCCTGGAGCGACAGATGTGGTTCTGTTGAAGCAGTGCTCCTGTAGAAGAGTGCAGTTTTCCTCCGAAGGTCCAGTGATGATGTGGAGAAGGTCCGATTTTCCTCTGGAATCCAGTGGAAAAAGGCATGCTTTGGTGTTCCAAATCTCAGTTTTTACCTAGGTAGGAAAGGCTTGGCTCCTCCCCCTGGCTGGAGCATCTCCCAATGGGATGATGTAATTTTATCAGTCATACAGTGGGACTTAATGGCCCATTAGCAGAGGATATCTTCCTGGAGGAAGGATGGGTTGTGGAAAAGATAAAGATTACTGCCCCACCGGGTTTTAACAGATGGTGATAGAATACATACTTTTGGTCACATCTTGTACTGCAACCTAAGACACCGTTCTATCTAGAAAATGTAAGCAATGTTCTTACTATCTTTTCATTATGTCTGGGGCTAAGTTTCTGAACTTTCAATGAGGCCTGAACTTTATACTAGATTCTAGGGCTTTTTACTCTCTTAAGGCATATTCTTACTTAAAACTAAGACTTCTGCTTCATGTCTGTGCAGTTTAATATACTTAAATTTCTCTAAAGGTTTTAATTCAATCCTTGCATTCTGTTCTCTCTCTGAGGGACTCGGAGACTCTTCTGTTTTACACACTCCAGCCCTTGCACTTGAGAAGAGCCATCTCCAGAGGCTGCAAATTGCTGCCCCTTTTCCAATTCCTCTCTGTTCTCTCTCTGAGGGACTCGGAGACTCTTCTGTTTTACACACTCCAGCCCTTGCACTTGAGAAGAGCCATCTCCAGAGGCTGCAAATTGCTGCCCCTTTTCCAATTCCTCTTTCAATTTCCCAATCTCTAGCAAGCGATCCCAGCTGTTGGGCTTCATGACCTTCTCTGTCCTGACTGCCAGCCCCATTATCCCAGCATCAAAGCAGCCAGGCAGAAATCCACTCACCTGGCTACTAGCTGTAATGTTTTCGCAAGTCTCAAAGTTCTGATGAGGTCAGGGACCGAGTAACTTTGGTTTCCTGTTTGAATTGTCTCACTCCTTTCTCCAATTTCTTTGTTGAATGATTGGCTTCTTGATCAGACGCTTCCTTTCCTTATTCTTCCTCCTCCTCTTCCTCCCTTTTTAATTGATGGTATGGATGTGTTGTTCTCTTTGTCCACTTTTTCACTACTGGGGCAATTACTGTAGTTGTTTGAGTCCTGTCTCAGTCATAGTGTCCTCAAACGCAATTTGGGCTCCTGCCTCAACTACAGTCCTCTGAGAGTACTGAACTGTGGATCAGTGGGCACAGGCCAGGCCCCAGTATCGGGTGAGAAGCTGCTGGTTTTCATTGGGGTAGGCAAGGCACCCTTCTATCAGGTGACAGGTCAGTTTGTCAGGGTTGATTACCTGTTCAGGTGCAAAGTCCCAGGCAATGGGAGGTGATAGCCACCCTTGGAACCTGCCCAAATCCTGCCACCCAGGGACCAGGTGCTTCAGGGCACATTTCAATGTTGCATCACCCAAAATTTGTTTTCTCTTACACCAGGACAACACCAGATTCCACAAACCCCATAATATGCTAAAAGTATTATTTAGTGGTATTAAACAGATCATGTAACAATGAACAAGGACCTCAGGAGCCTACATAATAAAACCATACACATTAATCCAGGGTAGGGAGAGGGAAATCACAGAATCACACCG